>JAPPVO010000014.1:27403200-27496213 GCA_030407325.1 Camellia japonica
AGCCGTGTGTTCAATTCTTAACTAATGTGTACCGTGCGTTCACAATCATCATCAGTCAATGAGCCGTGTGTTCAGCAATTCAAGTGTTGAAGTCACATGTTCAGAATGCAAACAAAGTACTATGTTATAAGCTAAAACTGCGTATTCAAGCATGACGAAGCTACAAAATGCACGAAAAATGCAGAGAATAAAGTAAAATACCTCTCGTGCTTCGTAAGAGAGGTGCTGCTCCGGCTCTCGCAGAAGTAAATCCCCGGGTGCCCGGTCATTGAACTCAGTGAAACGACGAAAAACGGCCCGCGGAAGCATATGTACCGGTGGGGCGTATCTCCCGGGAATAAAAGGGCGGACTCTCGGGGGCAGTGCCATGATATCAAAATCATCCCCGGCACCTGGAGGACCTCCACCATGAGGGTAGTCACCCGCCATTTCAAGAAATCTGCAAAAGGAGCAAAAATGAGCCAAAATTGGAAAAAGTCAACAAAAGTCAACTCTCGGGAAATGAAAAAGTCAACAAAAGTCAACCCCGAGAAAATCTTCCAAATATTGAGACAAACTTACCTCAAGTGGTGAAAATGAGAAAAGAAGCCTCGAAATCAAAATTTAATCGACTCAAAGTGCTTAAAACTGAAAGATTTCGCGAAAACAACTTGCGTGGGAGGCTGAAAAGCACGTATAAAGTGCAGATCTGAAAGAAAAAATGGTTTGGGAGGCAAGGGGAGAAGTTTCCACGGCTGTGGGTGTGGTCTTGGATTGAATGGGTGAGGATAATATAGAAAATGAGGCAAAAGACAAAATTGCCCCTTCTTTGTGCAGGTGGCCGGCCGGCCACCTTTCTAGCTGGCCGCCATTTGCTTTTTGACAGGTGGCCGGCAGCCTCCCCTTGGGCAACCACCTGGCCGGCCATGTCCCCCACCTCCCCCCCCTAGCTCTCTGCCAATTTTGAGGAAGATTGGAGTTCCCGGGACCTGGAAAAGTTCAAGAAAAGTGTACTTCTGGCGCGAAATTGCTCCGCCGGAACTTCAGCTGCAGTTTCTGACATGTGTCTCTCATCATACTCATCAAAATCAGAGTGTATCCTTTTTGAGCATGTTGTAACCTCTCCGGGAGGTGAACCCGAGGCCGCGATCGAGTTGCCTTCGCCGAAATGCGCGTTTCCTTACTCGTTGTTTCGCAACAAACGGACACCCTGATTCGTGCTCATTTTGCATTGTTTTGCATATAACTTGCATTCTCATCAACATTTTGCATTGTCATGCATGATTTCTTGGCATACCATACCTCTGTGCTTGAGCGTGCATTGTCACGCGTGTTCCTTTCTCGCATTGCGATGCATTCAGTCGCCTACACTGCGTGTGTCAAACTTTCGGAACCACAAGAATCACATTGAATATATGTTGTTAGCATATTGTTCTTGTTGAATTTCTCTCTTTTGCAGGCATGATATTGTATGTACGGTTCATTTGAGGCTGGTGCGACCAGACGAATCGCGCAGGTATCGTATCTTTTCCGTGTGAGACGTGACGAGAATTGAATGATTCTCCGCATTCCTAACTGCATGAAATGTAGTTGTTGCTTTGCATTCTTGCTTAAAACTGTTGCATCTATTTGCGAATACTTGCCTCATTACAGCTTGCTGCATTTGCATGATCATTTGGCTCTGTGCATGTCGCTTTGCATTTTGCCCCCCGCCTGCGGGCACGCCTGCGGGCGCATCTCTTTCATCTTGTATGATTGGTAAGTCTTCGGCCTTGTCAAAAATGGGTCGTCTCTGGGCTTTGACATTCACTCCCGTCACTTGTTATGACTTCCGAGTTCTGTCAAAGAGGGGCAACTGTAGACACCCCATTTTTGACCGACCTTAGACTCAGACGTCACCGATTGAGCGCTGGTGTGGTGTTGCATATCGTGCTCGTTCAGAAGTCTTAGAGTCGCGGCCGTAGCCCTGCCTCCGGACTTCCGAACCTCTTCTGTGCCTTGCCTCGGTTTGCGAACCAGACTCGGTTTTCTCTGTTTTCTTTCCTGAGGGGAGGGAGAGGTCTCGTAGACCATCTCTCAGTGGCCGTGGGCTACATTTCGTGGCCGTAGGCCATTTTGCCCATTTCGGAGCCCGGTTCCCGATTTTCGGAGCCGTCAGGCCGTGTGCCTCGGTTCGGGACCACCCAACCATCTCCGATTCCTCCGGTTTTTGGCATGCATCTCATTTACTCCCTTTCGAGGGACACTGGGGTCTTAGATACCCACTTCGTGGCCGAATGCCACTTTCGGTGCTTAACGGCCTATTTTCGGGACCCCGAACTGCGTGTTTTGGTCCCCGAGCATTCGTTTGCATCGGTTTTTGTTCATTTTTGGCAGGTACCTCTGTTTTATCACCAGGAAGGTCACTGAAGGGTGGGAGGCCAGCAATTGTCTCAGCAACTAGTTATACTCCTCCGCGCGCCCCCGGCGCCCGTTTTCTCACTTCCTGGCTAATATTGAACACCCTAGGGCCATTTTCTTCGAGCCAAAACCACATATTTGTGTTGTACACACATGGGAGGACCTAAAACACATGGCCGGCCAGTAATTGTTATTGACCCTTTTGAACCCCTCTTTAAAGTGGCCTATTCTCTCTCCTGTTTTAGAGTTGCCAAATTTGAACCACAGGGTCTTGTTCAGCACACATGGGAGGACACCAATCTTTGGTGGCCGGCCACTAAATCAATTTGGCCTTTTTGACCCTTGGCCGGCCGGCCATAGGGGGTGGCCGGCCGGCCACCTGCAACAAAAGTGGTTGGCCGGCCATGCTCCTTGGGGTGTGTGCATGGCAGCTGTATAGCTTTTTCTCCCAAAAGATCTGTATCCGGGGGGGACAGCTGGTGGAGGGAAGCTTGGTTCACTTTTTCCCTCCCTTTCTCCCCTCTTTTGGTCTATATAACCAAGCTCCAAAACCTGATTTTAGGGTTGACAAAAAAAAAACCCTTGAAGCCTCTTGCATTGCCTCTCCCAATCTCTCTCATTTCAAGCTCCAACTCCAAGTTCCAACTCCATTTCTTCATCATCATCAAGCACCACCACCACCACTCTATCCATTTCCAGCAACAAGGGGAGCTTTCAAGGCTAGAAGGCATCCATTCTTCAAGCAAAAGGCAGCCAAGACTTGTCTACAAGGGTAATCTCAATCTCCCTCTTTTGTAGCACTTTCTTTGCCTCATTTCTTAAGCCTATTTGCTTATTGTTTCGGGCTCCACCTTACTGAAACTGGGTCTATTTTGAGCTATTCTCCATGTTTGTTCAAGGGCTCAACCTGTTTGAGCCCTCCATTTGGTACTTGCTTCAATATCATCTTATATGCCAATATTTTGCATGAAATTTCTAGCCCATGTGTGATCTGTTTTCGAGCATAATGTAAACTGTAAGAGGCCTATTTTGATCCCCTCTTCAACATTAGAAGGGCTCACCCTGTTTGGGCCCCCTATCTTGCACTTGCTTCAACATTCCTCAATTTACCGTAAATTTGCATGATTTGTTTGGCCTATATGTAAATTGTTTTGGAGCATGTCATGAACTGTGAGTAAGCTTATTTTGTGTCCCTCTACAATATTGTAGAAGGGATCAACCTTTTGGGGGTCCCCATGTTATACTTGTCATTATACCCCTCTTTGACCCCCATTTTTGCATGCTTTTTTAAGCTTATCTAGATTCTGTTTTCGGCCGGCCATCATCAGAACTGGAAAGAGTCATTTTTGATCTTCTTGACATATTTCATTAAGGGTCTTTGCTGGTTTGATGAATGTTTGGGGTACCTCATGTTATAGCCTTATGTATCCTAGTTCTTGCATGACATTTTTAGCATGTTTGCATACTGATTTGGGGGATGTCATATACTGTAAATGTTCATATTTTTAGTCCCTCATCAGTGTTGTAGAAGGGTACTTTTCCATTTGGGCACGGCATGTATCACTTGCTTCAATACCCCTCTCTTGGCCCCTATTTTTGCATGCTATTGTTGCCCTATCTATGCTTGCTGTTTGGCCTTGTTTTAGACTGAAAAATGCTTGTCTTGGGGCTGCCTTGCTACTGTATTTTTCATTCCATGTCCATATTGTGCATGCATTGCATGGCTATGGGCCATTTCGGTGCCTAAATTCCGCGTTTCGGGGCCATTCATGCATCGGTTACTTTCACCTCATTTCGGGGCTGTTTTTCCCCACATTTCAGTGCCAAAATTCATTTGCATATTTACATATCATTTCCATGCCATTTTATGCCTTACAGCCATCGCCTCGGTTTGCGCGCCCGTGTGCACGCATTTCGAGGCGCTTCATTTTCATCCGACGGCTTCTTATGTGAGTGCGGCTGAGGCTCACTCATGTTAGTGTAAGTCCATTTTGCATTCTGTATGTCATTTTAGTCTCATGGCATTGCGTATGCCATTGCCTCGGTTTGCGTGCCCCTGTGCACGCATTTCGAGGCACTTCATTCTCATCCATCGGCCTCCTATGTGAGTAGGGTTGAGGCTCTCTCATGTTGGTGTAAGCCCATATCGCATCACATATCTCATTTTAGTCCTGTTGCATTCCGTATGCCATTTTCTCGGTTTGCGTGCCCATGGGCACGCATTTCGAGACATCTCATTTTAGTCTCATTGCATATCATTTTCTATGTCATTTCATGCCTTTATGTCATTGCCTCGGTTTGTGCGCCCGTGTGCACGCATTTCGAGGCATCTCATTTTCATCCGTCGGCCTCTTATGTGAGTGTAGCTGAGGCTCACTCATGTTAGTGTAAGTCCATTTTTGCATTCTGTATGCCATTTTAGCATCGTTGCATCCCGTATGCCATTGCCTCGGTTTGCGTGCCCATGTGCACGCATTTCGAGGCGCTTCATTTTCATCCGTCGGCCTCTTATGTGAGTGTGGCTGAGGTCCACTCGTGTTAGTGTAAGTCCAATTGGCATTGCGTATGCCATTTCATGCCTTAGGATCATCGCCTCGGTTTGCGCGCCCGTGTGCACGCATTTCGAGGCATCTCATTTTCATAGCATTGTGAATGCTAGGATTGTATTTTAGTTACATTCATGCATATCATGCATATTGCATCGTGTTCGGGATAGGAGTTAGCCCGAGCACGGGAAACGAGGCACGTTTCGTACTCCGAGCGACGGAACGGGTCTCATTCCCAAGTCACCGACACTCCGGATTATCCCATGATGGAGTTAGGTTTTTGTTGTAGCATTCATTCCGCATTCATCCTATATTGAGTTGTGCAATCCGACTCCTCGGTCATCATGCATCGAGATGCTGATTGGTGGCACGAGGATCGAGGCATGCATATATTTGTGAAATACATTGCTATGCCCCTTTCCTGCTCTCTGTTACAGCAAAATGAAGAATCAGCAGTCTTTCGAGGCTTGGCACGCATTTCGAGGAACATTGCAAACAGAGGCTAATTGGGGCATCCCAGTGGATTTCCGCGCAAGGCAGCCCAAACTTGCAGCATTCATCAGAATCAAGGCACCCCCTGGCTTGCATGCCAGTTTACAGTTTTTCTTAGTTAATTTGTTAATTAATTAGGGATCTGTAATATTATTCGGATTGTATTATTCTTTCATTTCGGACTGTATTATTTATTTGGACCCTCTGCGCGAGGGCGTAATTGTAATAAGTGTGGGTGAGTGTGATGTATGTCTTCCAACCCCACGTCTTTCTCCCTTTTATTTACCCGCTTACGATGGTTAGATATAGGGCATATTTCAATTAGCATACAGTATGACAGCATGTTTGCATCATTCATCTGTTTTGCACGCACCGGGCTCGGCGCATCATACAAACTGCATTTGTTTTCAATTCCAAATTGAATACGTGTTAGTTGTAGCATTCCATATGCCATGTTTAGAATAGCCGAGCCTGCTATAGTTGCATCTTTGCATGTGTTGCATTAGGCATTTCTGCATATTTAGGATCATGCATGATTTCTAATCGGTTTTCTGTTTTGGCTTGGAGAACTCGGTGAGTTTTATGCTTTAGCATCCTTGCATGCGTGTGAGTGACTGCCATGAATAGCATGCTTACCATGAGGCTATGTGCTTATGTGATACAACTGCCTTAAATGCCTGTGGGTGGAGGTTGAGTTATTTGAAGTGGAACAAATCATTGACTGTTTGTTTTAAGCCCACTAGATAGTGGCAAAACCATTGTTTTCCAAGCCCACCTGAGGGTGGCAAATCCACGTCTTAGCCTACCTGCGGGTAGCACCATCAAACCATTTTCAAAACAAACAAACATGAAATGTTTTGTTCCAATTCAGGCGACCCGGTCTATACTTGTTTACTGCGAGCATTACATAGTAACCTAGGCTAATAACCAGAACAAGAACTCACAATGTTTTCAAAATAAGATATCATGGTTAGTAGAGGCCGGTCTTTGACTGGGCGAGCGGGGGTGCTCACGAAGTGACCTTCCCCAATCGTACCCAAGTTCCCGAGCCGAGGTAACTTTGGTGATGACGGACACGTGGCCTTTGGCACCGAGTCAGGGTTTCCTAAATTTCCCATTAAAAAATATTTAGGTGGCGACTCTGTATCTGGCAAAGCAGTCCATGTTTGGCACTTCTTTCAAAAATCTGTTTTCTCAAAACGATTTGCCGGATCTGGACTCTTTGGTTCAAGATTAAGAACCGTGACACAAATCGAGTCCGAGCTGTAGCGAGGTCCCCCGCGGGCTTGTTACACTCATCAAGATCTATCAAATAAGATTCATGTTGACTATGAAATTCTTAAATATAAAAAAAATTATGACCGTCGAAATTGATGTAAATAGTAACAGTAATATATTACTTTGTTTGATAGTAACTGAAAAATCTTAAATCCCCAAGATATTGATTTGTGATTATGTATCAATTTTAACTAGTAAATAGCAATTCCAATCAAACAATCAAAGACAAATTGACACAACGATTTTACGTGAAAAAATCACAATTGGAGCGCCTCCAATTATGATAAAAAAAAGTCACAGGTAAAAGCCACAAAACAACCCACTAAGAAGACAAAAATGAATTATACAAGTGTACACTCAATTACCTAGCAAATCCACACCCGAATCGAACTGACCCGTATGTGTCTCTTCCAGCCCCGTCTTCACCTTGGAATTGTCTTACCTAACGTTGAATCCAAAACGCCGATGTCGAATCCACGACGATAAGCCTTTCCGAAATCAACCAAAGCTTTAGGCCCAAATTCCCCGAAATCCACCAAAAAACAACTCTCTCTTTTGTATTGAATAAATAAAACAACCCCCTTTGATATAATCCACTCAATTTATGATATAAACTCTCTCAGATATCAAAGGAAACAAGCAAAGAAACTCCAGATGAAAACCTTAATACCCAAGAAGAAGATCTGGAAGTCGTACCCTAGAAATTGATTTAATTGCAGCTTTATAGCGGGCAGAATCACAACCATCGCTCGAGCGTAGGATTAGCCGCTCAAACGGTGTAGCTAAAACGTGTATTTCTGAACAAGTGCCTTCGCTTGATCTCTGGCATAGTCAGGGAAGTGGCAAACATGAAATAATAAAGATCACTGTAGACACCCCATTTTTGACCGACCTTAAGACTCAGACATCACCGATTGAGCGCTTGGTGATGTCGCATATTGTGCTCGTTCTGAGGTTGCGGAGTCTCGGCTACGAGCCTTGCCTCCGGACTTCCGGACTCTTTTGTACCTTGCCTCGGTTTGCGAATCAGGTCCGTTTTCTCCGTTTTCTCTTTCCGAAGGGAGGGAGAGGTCTCGTAGATCATCTCTCAGTAGCCGTAGGCTACGTTTCATGGTCGTAGGCCATTTTTCCCGTTTGGAGCCCGGTTTCCGATTTTTCGGAGCCGTCGGCCGCGTGCCTCGGTTTGGGACCGCTTAACCACCTCCGTTTGCTCCAGTTTTTGGCATACACCTTATTTCCTCCCTTTTGAGGGACACTGTGGCTCGAGAGACCAACTCCGTGGTCAAACGCCACTTCCAGTGCCTAACAACCAGTTTTCGGGGCCCCGAACTGCGTGTTTCGGCCCCCGAACCTCCGTTTTGCATCCGTCTTGGTTCATTTTCGGTGGAGACCTTATTTTCATTGTTAGAAAGGTTGTAGGAGAGTGGGAGGCCAACAATTTTTCTGAAAAACCAGCTTTTTTTGGTCAAAAGTGATTCAGCATGAATCTGAGAAGGAGGAAAACATATGCGCAGCTTCACCGAAACGGGCATAACTCTTTGCACAGGAGGAATTAAGATATGAGGCCACCACCGTTGGAAAGCTTACTTCCGGGGCTTCATTTTTCACTGCAGAATCTCCTAGAGCCAAGTCCGGGTAGAGGAGATATGGTTGGTTGAAATCCGTTTGGGCTGAATCTGCGCGGCTTCACCAAAACAGGCATAACTTTTTGCACAGGAGGAATTTTGATGCAAGATTTGCGGCATTGGAAAGCTAACTTCTGGGGCTTCATCCTAGGGGGTGGCCGGCCATCTTGACCCTTTTGACCTGGTCGACCAGCCACCTGAACTGGTCGGCCGGCCACCTTGCCTGGCCGGCCGGCCACCTGAACCTTTTGAACCTGGTCGGCCATTTTTGCCCTCCTGAGTGTGTTCCAGCTGTGCCAGCTATTCTGCACTTGACCCACTGTCCGAGGGTCTGCCCTTTTGGGAAGAAATTTGAATTGTTTTTTGCCCCCTTTTCTTCACCCCTCTCCCTCTATATAACCAGCACCCCTCTTCCATGTTGAGCGGTTAGAAAAAATCCTCTTGGAGCTTTTGTATACAACTTTCCCTCTCTCTCTCATCCAAGCCTCCAAACACCTTGGTTCTTCACCATTTACACACCAACTCATAGCACAACACCTCCCTCACTCATTCCAGCACCTTGGAGGACATTTGAAGAGGTTGGAAGCTTAGAAATTTGGTCCAAAAGCTGCTGGTTTGCTGCTCTTCAAGGGTAAACACCTATTTTCCTTAAACTTGCATTTTTTTTGCTTCATTTATAAGCCATACTTTCAAGCATTTCTGGACTTTGTCATGAACTGAAAAAGATCATATTTTGAGCTCCTCTACATGTTTGATTAAGAACTCTTTGTTGTTTGAGGTCTTCTACTACCTCTTGTCTCCTATCTCTCTTTGTAGGCCTTTTTTTGCATGATATATTATCCCTGTTTGTAAGCATTTCTGAGCTTCGAGCCAAACTGTAAAGTGCTTTATTTTGAGCCCCTCTTCAACTTTGTTGAAGGGCTCTTCACTATTTGAGGCCAGCTACTGCCTCTTGCTTTCTATCTCTCTTTTAGGGCCATTTCTTGCATCATATTTTAGCCTTACTTGTGAGTACATTTGAGTTTTTCCATAAACTGAGCCCCTATTCAACTTTGTTGAAGGGCCCTTCTCTGTTTGAGGTCATCTACTGTCCCTTGTCTCTAATCTCTCTTTTAGGGCTATTTTTGCATGATACATTAGTCTTATTTGTGAGCCCTTTTGGACCTCGACCTAAACTGAAAATAGTCTTGTTTTAACATCATCTTCATGTTTGATTAAGGCCTATTCTCTGTTTGGGGTCATCTTCCCCTATGCATGCTTCATTCTTCCATGATTAGGGCCATGCATTAGAGCACTTGCATTGGCCATGGTTTGGCCTCTTAGCCACTGAAATCCAGTGGATTTTCAGTGGCTTTGATGCATTTTTAAGCCTCAAAATCAAAGGGGGCTGACCCCCTCTCACCTTGTTTTGTTTGATGGTCTTTTTGGCCTTCCAAAGGGGCCCTATCTTGCATGACTTGTTGACTGATTTCAGGGCCAATTTGATGAGTTTTAAGGCTATCATATTTGATTTTCAGAGTTTTTTGTGCCATGCTAAGTGTCCTTGATGCATGTGCTTAATAACCCCTTTGTATGCCCTCTAAAAGAACCCATCATTTGCGCATGTGTTGGCTGCATTTTAGAGGTTATTTGGGCATGTTTTGGCATGTTTTATTCACTGATTTTTTTTGGTTTGATGAGTTCTCACTTGCTTCATATACGTGCCATGTAATCCATGTTTGATAGTCAAAATTGCATGCTATGTTAGGCCATCTTGCTAGCATCTTTTGGCCATGCTTTGAACTAGAAATGTTCATGTTTTGAGACTGTCTTGGTTCTGTCTTTATGCTTCATGATCAAATAATGCATGCTTTGTGTAGCTATAGGTCAATGCATGTGCCTAGTTTTGTGTTTCGGGACCATTCCATGCATCGGGTGCCATGTTTCCATGTTTCGGGATCATTTTGCATCACATTTTAGTGCTGGAACTTGCATGTTTGTATGCCATATTTCATGCCTTGCCATGCCTTGTTAGAGTGGCATTTATGCCTTAGGGTCGGTCCTCGGTTTGCGTGCATGTGTGCACGCATCTCGAGTGTCTCATTTTCATCTTATGGCCACTGATGTGAGTGTGGCTGAGGTCCACTCATGTCGGTGTAAGTCCATCATGCATTGTGTATGCCATTTCATAGCATTGCGTATGCTAGGTTGTATGTTAGAACATTGTGTATGTCGTGTTACATCGAGCATTGTGTATGCCAATTCATAGCATTGTGTATGGTAGGTTGTATGTTAGAATTGCATTCATGCATGTCATGCATATTGCATTGTGTTTGGGATAGGAGTTAGCCTAAGCACGGGAAACGAGGGACGTTTCGTACTTCAAGTGACGAAACGTGTCTCAATTCCCGGTCACCGACACTCCGGATTATCCATGATGGAGTCTCGGTCTTGTTGTGTTTATGTGTGCATTCATTTCATATTAAGTCGTGCAAATCGACTCCTCGGCCATCATGCATCGAGATGCGCGATTGGTGGCACGAGGATCGAGGACTACGCTCCCTGAAGAGTAGTCAAGCATACATATATGAAAATACATTGCCATGCCCCTTCCCTGCTCTCTGTTGCAGCAAATCAGAAACCGGCAATCTTTTGGGGCTCCGCGCAATATTCCGGGCTTAATTGTAAACAGAGGCTAATTGGGGCATCGCAATAGATTTCTGCGCCAAGCAACCCGAGCATGCATCATTCATCATTTGGAACAGAGCCGAGGCAGTCCATGGATTTGCGTGGCATTTATTGCTTTCCTAGTTAATTTGTTAATTAATTAGGGTTTTGTATTTATTCGGACTGTACTATTCATTCGGACTGTACTATTCATTTGGACTGTATTATTTATTCGGATCCGAGTGAGGGCACAATTGTAATAAGTGTGCGTGCGTGTGATGTATGTCTTCCAACCCCACGTCTTTCTTCCTTTTATTTACAGCTTATGATGGTTAGATTAGGGCATGTTTCAATTAGCATATAGTATGATAGCATGTTTGCATTCATTCATCTGTCTTGCATGCACCGGGCTCGGCGCATCATAACTCACTGCATTGTATTTCAATTTCGAGTTGAATACATGTTAGCTGTAGCATTCCATATGCCATGTTTAGAATAGCCGAGCCTATATTAGTTGCATTCCTGCATGTGTTGCATTAGGCATCTCTGTATAGTTAGGATCATGCATGAATTTCTAACATAGCTTTTGTTTTGGCTTGGAGTACTCGGTAAGTTTTACGCTTTAGCATCCTTGCATGTGTGTGAGTGACTACCATGATAGCATGCTTACCATGAGGCTATTTGCTTATGTGATATAACTGCATGAATGCCTGTGGGTGAAGGTTGGGTTATTTGGATTGGAACAAATCATCGACTGTGAGTTTTAAGCCCACTAGATAGTGGCAAAACCATGTTTTCTAAGCCCACCCGAGGGTGGCAAAATCTGCATTTTAAGCCTACTTGGGAGTAGCAAACCATCTTTCAAAAACAAACATGAAATGTTTTGTTCCAATTCCGGCGACCCGGTCTATACTTGTATGCTGTGCGCATCACATAGTAAATCTAGGCTAATAACCGGAATAAGAATGCATAAGGTTTTCAAAACTCGATATCATGGTTAGTAGAGGCTGA
Source organism: Camellia japonica (assembly GCA_030407325.1). Classification (NCBI taxonomy): domain Eukaryota; kingdom Viridiplantae; phylum Streptophyta; class Magnoliopsida; order Ericales; family Theaceae; genus Camellia; species Camellia japonica. The sequence continues at coordinate 27,415,178 of JAPPVO010000014.1, forward strand.
TCTTTGATCGGCGAGCGGGGGTGCTCACGAAGTGACTTCCCCAATCGTACCCAAGTTCCCGAGCCGAGGCAACTTTGGCGATGACGGACACGTGGCCTTAGGCAAACGAGTCAGGGTTTCTTAAATTTTCCAAAAATAAAATATTTAGGTGGCGACTCTGTATCTAGCAAAGCAGTCCATGTTTGGCACTTCTTTCAAAAAATCTGTTTTCTCAAAACGATTTGCCGGATTTGGACTCTTTGGTTCAGATTGAGAACCGTGGCATTGAGTCCTGAACTGTAGTGAGCCCAAAATGAACAAAACGGGACTCATCTTCCCGGGACGTTCGGGGACGTCTACAGTTTCTGGCGACTCTGCTGGGGAATTAGTGAACTTGACTCGAACTCATGATATCTGGTTTTGACTACACTTGTGTGTTTCTTTGCATTGCATTTGCATTGGTGCGCCTAGGACACCGTGTTTGCCATCTGCTATTCCTGAGCAGTTTGCCAGAGGCTGCGTGCCATAAGGCTTACCGGTTATGGGCTCTGCCAGTATGGGAACACAAACCCCGATTTTACCGGGGCACCCTTTTGACCATTCGACCTAGTGCATATTCGGATCCATAGTGACCATTCCAAGCTAGGACAGGTTGCTTACCCGATAGGTTGATTGAAACCGCTATGTGCGTAGTGAAACCCTAGCTCCTGACAAAATAGGACAGGGAAACCCTACCCCTCCATAGGGGTGTTTTGGCTCTCACTTGCTTGTTATGTGCTTTTAGAGTGCGTCTCTACAGGAATGCATGTATCAGTTTGCAAGTTTGGGCATCAGGCCTACGGGCACCAGTTCAGTATTTTGGGATTCAGTTTACCTGAGGGTATCAGTTTACGGGCAAAATTCTGTAGGGGCACAATCATTCAGCTCTGCTCATATGGGTTATCGTGAAATCAGGCTGAGATGCTCTCTGTTTTCCCTTTTGCTAGGGTAGTCCTGGAATCATAGCTTCAGAAGGCTCCAATATCCCTCGGGTACATCGAACTTGTGTTGATAGACTTTGTCGGGTCAGAGATTAAGTTCAAGGGCAATCAGTGTTCTTTTACCAGAGGCAGGGTGAAAAGCTCAGTCAGGCACAGACCACCAGTACAGCAGCTACCAGCTCAGTGGTCTTTAAACAGCCAGGTTGAGATTTCCGAGTCTACTGCAGAGATAGATATACTGGTGGTTCAATCAGATCAGGACAGTATGTTAGGCTTAGAAGAGATGGTGCGCCAGCTCCAGGATAGTATGAAAGCCATGCAGCAAGACGCTGTCCGTCAAGCGGAATTCACCAAGCAACAGGCTGTGGTCATAGCCCAACAGGCAGAGACAATTGCCAGGTTAGAGCAGCAAATTGGAGTATCTACTTTACACCAGGCTCCTCCCCCACCAAGAGTTCCCATACTCGGGGAGGCAACCCACGTCCAGGATGATACGGACATTCCAGGCGGGCCAGCTCCGCCCCCGGTTCTACCCCAACTTTCTAAAACACCCACCAACCTGCCAGACTCCCCTTTTAAGTTCGAGACGGACCCCACAACATTGAAAGTGAGCAAGCTTGAGAAATTGTTCAAAAAGTCTCAGGGGGCCCGCTCTATTCCTGATATAGAGGATGGTTATACCAACTCAGTGGTGACCTTGCCGGAGCAGTTTAAAATGCCGCATATCGATCGATTCGATGGCTCTGAAGACCCAATGGTGCACCTCCAACTGTTTTTTGATATCTTGAGGCCAATGGGTTTGACTATAGCCCAGAAATTGTCACTATTCAGCCGAACCCTGTCTGGGATAGCCGCAATCTGGTATGCAAAATTGGAGAACTCTGTGAAACAGAACTGGGAAGAGCTGGCTGAGGCCTTTATTGCTCAATACTCCTACAACACACAGATCGAGGTCACAACTCGTGATCTCGAAGTCACCTGCCAAGAGCCAAAGGAGGGTTCTCAGAGTTCGTAACAAGATGGAGAGCAAATGCCTCAATGATGACTACAAGGCCTTCCGACAAAGATCAGATCAGGATGATTGTTCGGAATCTGCATGGCAAGTTGCTGTAAAAGATGGTCGGGTCGGCCACTAACGGTTGTGAACGGGTGTGCTTCGATTCCGGGTCGGTTATTCCTTTGTTTTGTTAGGAATGTCATCCTTTGGTATTATGTAGATGTTATTAACATCCAAGAAGCTTTGAAAGACTTTGATTGATGAACTTGATTCATCCCATGTTTTGTTACAAGCTATGATATGTATTATTTTGATAAAGATCTCGGATATCATTCATTCAAATCTTTATTACTAATATCATTCACTGAGTATCCAAGCTCACCCTCCCATTTATATATATGTAGGTGGCAAGCAAGAAGGCGGTGACGCCTAAGATCTTATTTGCAAGATGTTTTGATTCATGCTTTGTATTATCTTGAAGATCATGCTTCTTAGTTTGTAATTCATTTCTTTTGTATATTTCGGCTTGAGAAGCCTTTTGATTAAGATGTAATATGTACTTTATTTTATTTGTATCCAAGTTGTAAACCATGTTAAGATGCATGTCATTTCATTTTATCTATGCACAGCTCTTGTGGACTACTTAGACTTAAATTTATTGCTTCCGCACATGTAAGCCCCATATGTATACTCTGATTGTGTGTGAATCTTTGTAAGTTGGCCTTTAGTAATCTCGGATTACTGGCCATCACGACACCATTCTACTAGGGGCGGAATGGGGTCGTGACAGAATGGTATCAGAGCACGAGTTCCTTATAATACGTTATTCACACACACTTTTAGTCCTAAAGAGCATAGGATTTCCCTTAGAATGATATTAGGATTGCATCATATTGCTTGCTACTTGACAAGATGTGCATCATCTCGGCATGATCATTTGTTACTTGCATACATGTCTATTTGTTTATTTTGTTTAAAAAGTCACATTTTGCATACTCCTACCATCATGAGAAGGGGTAGTCCTCCAGTTAGCCGAGATCAATCCGAGGACAGGTTAGACAGATTAGAAAGGATGGTAGAGGGTTTGGCCCATGAGTTGAGGCAAGCAAGGCAACAGAACACTAGAACTACATCTACTCCGGCCGAGCAGACAGATGGCCGATATACAGTTCCACCTCCACCTCCTCCAGTGCCGCAAGTGCCTCCACAGCTAGCTTTGTACGGGGACAGCATATTGACCTTGATCAAAGAATTCAAGAAGATGAATCCGCCGAAATTCCGTGGAGGTATAGAGCCAATGAAGGCAGAAGCATGGGTTCTTGAGATGGAGAAGTTGTTTGAGATCTTTCCCAGCACCGACGCTCAGAAGGTGTCATTGGCAGCATTCACACTGGACGACGATGCTCGTAAGTGGTAGATGATGATCTGAGAAGGCAATCTAGGTTTGACTTGGGCCAGATTTTTGGAGTTATTTTATGACAAGCACTTTCCCCTCAGTGTCCGAGATCGCAAGACCACAGAATTCCAGACTTTGACACAGGATAACAAAACAGTGGCTGAATATGATCGTGCTTTCACCGAGTTGGCAAGGTATGCACCCCATATGGTCAATAACGAATACCGGAAAGCTAGGAAGTTTGAGAGTGGACTTCGGGGACCAATACAAGATCAGGTTAATCTGCTCAACATGCCGACTTATGCCGGAGTGTTAGATAAAGCCATCCTGACAGAAGCTAACTTGAACAGAAGTCAGAGTTTGGGAGAGAATCAGAGAAAGAGACAGACCTATGACAATCGCCAAGACCCGTGTGATGCCGAGAATAAGGCAAATGTGGGCAGTTCTAACAACACGAATCAGGAAGATGGCACTAGGCCGACATGTACAAGTTGCGGGAAGCAACATTTTGGGGTTTGTTATCAGGTATCTAGAGCATGTTTTGAATACGGTAAGATGGGTCATCGTATTAAGGATTGTCCCAAGGTAAAGGCTAAAGATGTTAAGAAGAGATGAGAATCTGACATCCGAAGTTGTTTTTGGGGCAAGGTAACTTAAGTTTGGGGACCAAACTTCTCTAAGGAGGGTAGACTGTAATAAACCACATTCTTGTCTTAGTCATGTTCATGTGCATTCGCATGATTTTGTCTTGTTAAGCTTGCATTTATAGACTTTGACTTGTTTTGCCTAAGTAAAAGTTCCTGTCTTGTTTTGTGCTTATGTGTTTTGCCTAAGTGTTATATGCATGCTTTGTTCCTTGCTTGGTGTGTTAAGCCTAGGTCATGTTAAGCCTAAGTCATCTCAAGCCTAGGTCACACCTTTGAACCTCTTACACCTAGGACCATCTTGGAACCACCTTGGTTGACCTCCCCCGTCACCTAGGCATATTGGCCGAGATGTCATCATCTAGGCCGAGGTGTGCATCATCTAGGCCGAGATGTGCATCATCTAGGCCGAGATGTTATCATCTAGGCGTCCTAGATCTTTGATCCTTGCACCTGATGATCTTGTTCCTGGACTGGTATGACCTAGACCAAGGTATGGCACATCTAGGCTGAGGTGTGGCACAGCTAGGTCAAGTGTTATCCTCCCTAGCCGAGATCATTGAGACCTTTTGCCCGAAGCCTATGTCCTAATCCGAGATCATTGCCTTGTCAGAGTGCCCGTGTCACCTTACTTATTGTACACCCTTTGTCATGCTTTTGTCTTGTCATTCAGTGACCTTTTGAGGAAACCCAACCAGACGTGACCTTTTAAGGAAACCCAACCAGACGCTGCCACGTGTCCCAGCAGAGGGTTAAGTCAGTAAGCTATTGAGAAAACATATCATTTGCTATATATCTTTGCCCTAGAAGAGAGAGAAGCTCTAGGGAGAGAAGGAAGAAGTTCTTAGTGAGGGAGCTAGATTCCAAGCTTGATCTTCACACCTTGAACCGTTGGATCCGTATTTTGAGGTTAGATTCTTGATCTACTCTTGTCGTTCTTTATGTTGATCTAATCGCATTGCATGATCTAGCATGATTCATGAGCCATGCATCGATTTAAAGTTTGTTTTAGAAAGAAAAAGTGATGTTCATGTGTTCTTGAAAAAAAACTATGTTTTGATCCGAAAGTTTGTATCAAGATCTATGTTTTCGTGTTTGTTTTTATGAAATCTCCAAGTATGGGTACCAAGGTCCATGTTTTTGAACTCATATCATGAAATCTCAGATTTTGGAATAAGAACTTATGATTTTAGCATTCATGTTCTTCATGTTCTTCAAGATGAAACCCAAATTTCCAGACTCCATTTGCCTAAGTGTGGTCATTGAGACCCACTCTTGCCTAGATCTCACACCTAGGCCAAGCATCGTATCTCACCTTGGCCTACCTTGCATGATCACTTGCACCATTAGTCTATCTTGCATGCACACCTCGGCAGGCAGCTGCACACCGAAGCCTAGGTAACCACACCTCAGCCAAGAGGTGTGGGACCTCGGCTAAAACCTGGTTGGTACCCAGCATGTTTTCCCGAGATGAGAAACAATGTTTTAACTCCCAGCACATGTTTTGCTTTGTCTTGACTTAGTTTTGAAAGAAATGCCGGGATCATTTACACTCATGTAAAGCTTGTTTTAGGGATGCATTTCATATCCATCTTTGAGCATCTCTTCTTGTCTTCTTGAAATGCATTCAATGGACTTTGCCATGTATTTGTAGGTCTTGGATCCTTGCCTTAATTCCTACACCCGAAGAGCTATGTGAGTGGTATTTTAAATAAAGCTATGTTATAATGTTTTGATAAAAGCTTTGCTTTGCTTTGTTTTGGAAAAGTATTTGATCAAGCATGAATGATTATCCCTAGTTTTTGTATCAAGTATTATGTTTGTTTTGATGACATTCTTGGAAAGTCCTTAGTGCTAGGGGACTATAATGCAACTAGTACCCTTGTTTGAGATATCTCCCTTGCCACCGACCGTCTTGTACGGGTGGGTTTGTCTAATCGATTCCGGGTCGATTATTCCCTTGTTTTGCCACTGACGGTTTTCCGCGTGGGTTGTCTAACCGATTTCGGGTCGGCCACTGACGGTCGTGAGTGGGTGTGCTTCGATTCCGGGTCGGTTATTCCTTTGTTTTGTCAGGAATGTCATCCTTTGGTATTATGTAGATGTTATTAACATCCAAGAAGCTTTGAAAGACTTTGATTGATGAACTTGATTCATCCCATGTTTTGTTACAAGCTATGGTATGTATTGTTTTGATAAAGATCTCGGATATCATTCATTCAAACCTTTATTACTAATATCATTCACTGAGTATCCAAGCTCACCCTCCCCTTTATATATATGTAGGTGGCAAGCAAGAAGGCGGTGATGCCTAAGATGTTATTTGCAAGATGTTTTGATTCATGTTTTGTATCATCTTGAAGATTATGCTTCTTGGTTTTGTACTTCATTTCTTTTGTATATGTTGGCTTGAGAAGCCTTTTGATCAAGATGTAATATGTACTTTATTGTATTTGTTTTTATCAAAGTTATAAACCATGTTAGGATGTACGTCATTTCATTTGATCTATGCACAACTCCTATGGACTAATTGGATTTAAATTTATTGCTTCCGCACTTGTAAGCCCCATATGTATACTCTGATTGTGTGTGAATCCTTGTCAGTTGGCCTTTGGTAATCTCGGATTACTGGCCATCACGGCACCATTCTACTACGGGCGGAATGAGGTCGTGACAACAGTTTTCACCATCAATGTGCTAATAATGGTCATGTACTAATTTTTCATCATCAATGTGCTAATCTTACGCAGTGGCGACAGTGGCCACAGTTTTCACCATCAATGGCCATGGACAGATCAGAAACAAAGGCTCAAATAGTGCTTAATGTGCTATTTTTTTTTTTTTTGGGGGGGGGGAGGGGGGTCGCTCTTGTTTTCACTATCATCTTAATTAGTTTGATGATAGTACCAGTTTTAACAGTAGCTAGCAGCCACGACAGCCATGGAAGCCACAATGGATAGAGCAATGACACAGGAGGAAATAAAATACTTTAAGTCAGTGAAGACTCTGATCAAGCAGCGGCAAACAAAGCTCCTCCTCTTCCACTTCGATCAAACAACAGCAACGGCGGAACACAGAGACGGTTCCGCTAGGTTTTACGAAGGCACGGTGCTCCTCTCTCTCTCTACTCTCTACTCTATTCTTTCTTTTTCTTTTTCTTTTTTTTGGTTTGTTTTTGAAATGAAAAGTGTGGGTGTATTGCACAGTAGCAGCAAGTTGAGTGCAAAACTAAATTTGAGCCATTTTGAGCCATCACATTTCGAGCTACGTAGCAGCACCATATTGAATAATCACATAATGATGAGAATCTGAACCAATGAATTTAATTCCAAGTTACATCAATTTCTCTTGTCATAATATGTTATATGCGAGTTTTATTTTAAATATGATTCAAGTCATTCTTAAAATTGATTTCAATCACATAATACAGTATTTTTTTTTCTCCTAATTCTATGTAACTAATATTATTGATAGATAAAAACCAATCAAAGGCATAAAAATAAAAAAATAAAAATAAAATCACTAAAGCAAGCCACTTTGTAAGTGTTCTCTGTACTTTTCTGTGCATTACAATGAAAAGTAGGATAAATTATCAATAGGTCCAAATAGTTAGATTTAATTTATGTCAAGTCCTATTGAAAATAAGTTATAGTAAAATCATCGCTAAAAATGATTTTGTGATGATTTTTTTGTCACTAAAAATTGACAATTAGTAATTTTTTTGTCACGATTTTTATAAATTGTCGCTAAAACTTATAATTAGTAATATTTTTTTGTGACGATTTTTTCAAATTGTTGCTGAAAGTTGAAAATTAGTAACTTTTTTTGTGATGATTTTTTTAAATTGTCGTCAAAACTTATAGTTAGTGACATTTTTTATAACAATTTTCAAACTATCGTTGAAAATTAACAATTAGTGACTTTTTTAATAGCGTTTGATGAAAAATACCATTAATTATCATAAAACATTGGACAATAAGTCCATTTATTAGGAGCTATACGTAAGTCTCTCATAAAAAACTAAAGTTTTAGAAACAAAGATTTAGAGACAAAATTATATTTTATCGAAGAATATTTTATTTGTTAAAAGTGTCATTATTATATTTTTACTACTAAAATTGAATATTTAGTGACAAATTACTATTTTTTTTAGACCAAATGTTTTGTTCTACAAAGTAAACATTTGTTGCACCAAGTCATTTTGTTCCTAAAAAATAATTTATTAGCAACATTTTCAAAATTTTGTCGTTAAAAATTATTTTTTGACTTTTTGAGACAATTTTTTAACAACCTTTGCAATAATAAAAATGGACCCTTAATTGTAACAAAATTTTCATTTTTAAAGATCAAATTTTTTTATTCTTAGTGGTGGTTGATTTGTAAACTTACTGGATGCATTTTGGTATTTTTCTTTTCTTTTCTTTTTTAAATAAGAAATTTTATAAAGATAAAAATAAATAAATACATCATACATGGGGATTTTCCTCAGGACAAAACATCTAAGGTGAAAGCCATCAAAGATTTTAATTTTCTATTCCCAAAAATTGTTTTGCAAATTATTTTTAAATTAATTCTTAAAACACTAGGGTTTGGGCTTCTTCAAAATTTAAATCTCAACTTGACCATTATATTCGAATTCATGGGGCCTACCATGAGCCATGTCTTGATGATTGAACCACTTATTTTATAAATCTATTTGTGTATATCATTCATGAAAAAAAATTAGGTTAATCCAATAATTGAAACCTTGCATTTGTCGCTAAGAAAATGAATAGTTTATTTTGAAAAATATATTTGTCATCTATTTCTTTGGAGCAAATACGATAAAATAAAAAATTACTGTACATGGAGGAAATATTCGACGCTCTCTGTACTCCTCATGTCCAAGCTTCGAGTAGCGTCGCTTAACCTGAGAACAGAAATATGGTGAGCTACCTGGCAGTGTGCTGTCGGAAAAACCCTCCGACAGTCAAGTTAGCACACTTAGAGAGAGAATGAGAGAAAGAGAGACAAAGGGTAGGTAGCTCTGATAACCAGATATTCCAGACTTGCGCATAGATACATAGCACCGTTTATACGCTCATCTCTATTGTCTTCCTTCTGACGCGTGGATATGTTCCCTTCTCACATTCCTCCACATGTTAGTGTGAATACTGCCAAATACCAAATGTCAATACTGCTTAACGGTATTGACGTATACGGATGGGGGAATCTCCTTCCAGCAGTAAAATTACGCCACGAAGCATTCCCTACCGAGCTATACCAAATGCGGTGCCACAATCTCCTTGTCGAAGTCGCGCAACTTGATCGGCCCCATCGAACAAAACCCGTTTGCAGGCCCAACTGAGCTCCGTAATCCATGGCAAGCCCCTGCTCAGTCAAATCTAGCCTTACGAGGACAAACTCCGTCCAGCTTAGCCAAGCGCGTACCTCAACTGGGCTAGTAGCTTAAAGTTGTCCCCAACTTGACCGGACCTACTCTCTAGTCCAGTGCGTGCCTCACATTTAACCGAGCATAGATCTCGATTCCAGCCCAAACGAGCTCGGCCCACAACTAAGCTATAAATCTCCTTCTCAATTGCCCCTTAATTCCGCCCGCGCTAGCATGATCAGGATTACATTCACCGGCCGAGCTCATGCTTATGCTCGGTCGTTTTTTGCTTGGTGAGTTATCCCATCATTCACTTCAAAATCGTTTCGTTCTTTTCAACCGCGCCAGTCTTTATGCTCGGTCTTATTCACTGCCTGGTTGGCAATTCGGCTTTTCAACTTGTCTTTTCAAGACTGACACCAGTCTCGTCATAGACACGTGTCATTCACCGATTGGCTCCGTAACGCCTATCCAGCTGTCCCACGTTGTCTCTCCAAATTCAAACTTTGGTTCCTATTTCCATTCTATCCATCTAACCTTTTCATTTCTTCCACACTTTTCACTGTTCATCTTCTCCGTTTTCTGTCGAGTGATTTCCCCCAAAACCAATGTCACCATCCTCGATCTACAATGCTCGAATCAAAGTCCCTATTGCATTTATCCTTCGACGTCGTCGTGGTTGGGGGTGCACCTCTCCGATTGGACCATCGATGGAAGCTCTGATCAGGTATATTCTTCATATCCCCTCTGTGATACTTTATTTTTCTTCTTGTTCTTTACGTTCCTGGACTTTAGCTCACACATCCATCCATTGAAGAAGGCCGAAACACCCAAAATCTAAATAAAATTGAAATATGTTAGGGTTTTGCACGGCTTTTGTCATAGAAAAACTCTTATGCCCTTTGTTTTCCACACTGTTCATCATTCTCTGTGATGAACATGTGAGGATCTGGGCCTGACCGGGCTAAAAATGTCTTTCTAATCTGAACACAAAGGTTGACCGGGTAGATTTGTTGTTTGCGAGGGTAAGAGCCCGAGCTAAGTAGTGCGTCGCCGTTGCACGACCGGGCTAAAATCTGGCTCGCTCCTGTGGCTGAGCTCAATAACGACCAAGCTAAAATCGAACTCAATTTGCGCGACTACGCCCTCGCTTACACTGGATGTTCAAATGCAGAATCCTAGGGGACCAGGCACACCAACATAAAGGCTCTCAAAGGCCGAGCAGCCACCATGCACAGTTTAGTCAACTCAATTCTACTGAGCTAACTACGTCGGTCTCTTATAGGGCGCTATCAGTTTCTTGTAAACACGCTGGGCGCTCTGGCCACGTTTCGCGAGGAATATGGCGTCCTAGACGATGTACACTTTGAGCTTGGTGAGGAGGCCATTGCTCTCTGGGACAGGCTGGATCAATGCCCCTTTACTGTGTTGTTAATTGTCGAGGGAGGTCTCCGGTTCCCAGTGCAACCATTAATTTGTGAGTTCCTCAGGCGAACCGGGCTAGCACCAACTCAAGTCTCGACGAACATATACAGAATAATAAACGGGGTCACCGAGCTAAATCACTGGCTTGGTTTGAACCTAGGGCTAGCCGAAATCTTGCGTCAATATACCCTCGGTCGCACGATCGACTGGTTTAATTATTACTTAAAGATAAGGCCGGGTAGAGAATGATTAGTAACCGGCACACCGGACAAGGACATGTACGACGATGACTTCTTCTGGGTGTTCGAGAATTATGAAACAGCTGACGTGCCCGGTTGGTATATCAGCAAGAATTTCGGTTCATCATGTAAGCCACGCTCTCTGACCGGTTAGGTTATTTATTTTTACTATTCTACACTAATTGTTTTCTTCTTACAGCCATTGAAGCCTTGGAAGCAAATTATCCCAACCCCAACTAGGTTGCAATCAGAGCCGTGCTAAGATACCGTGACCAAGATTGCCACGATCTCCTCGGTTATGTGCCAAGCCACCGATACTTAGCACCCCAGAAAAGCAGAGTCACAGACTTTCTGCAGGCGCCATCTCTACCACTAGATCCAACACTTCCAAATGTGCCCGTAATCTGATTAACCGAAGAGCAAGAAATAGCGAAGCGAAGCTGAATAAAGAACCTCATCATCGTCACATCCACTGAGATGCCGAAAAACCCTCCTCCTGTCTCTGCTACCGGTCAAATATCTGGGACCATGACTGCTCTGGCCTCCACCACCGCAGCACAAGCCAGCAAAGAGACACGCCGAACTAGCAAAAGGATTCGCTCCGCTGATCCATCAACTGAGCTTGTGGTTGAGTCGAGCACCGAACAGCTGGCGTAGAATGTTGAGCCGACACCTCTGTAGAGGCCAGAGTTGAAACACTGGGGTAAGGACATCCCAGTCAATTCTTTGGTTAAAGGAGATAAGGAGCACCTCCTGGCCTATGATCTATCAAAGGCATTACTTCTGCCGAGCGATGTAATTGGCAGTGACCAAGTACCTGACACCCTGCTTGTGAAGTCCGCGATCAAATCTATAACCAGGGTAAAAGTTTAAGAAATTTTTCTAAGTGTTTTTTTGGTTGATTTTTTGTTTGAGCTAACTTTACTTTGATTTCTTGCAGGCTATTCAAAAACAACATCTTGTCATGGATCGAATTCATAGGCTCTAGCAGAAGGTGACCGACATCTCTAATGCGGCCAAACACCTAGAGACCAAGTTGGGGCGGTCCAAGTCCTCCTTGGAGATTTACTAACACGGATAACGCCAGACTGCTCAGCCAGCTTGGTAACGCCGAGCAAGAGAGAGACGGGCTCCGTACCGAGCTAGAAGAGTTGAAGAAGGCAAGGCAAAAAGATGTGGATGAGGCCAATAATGTCGACTTCAAGGAGGCTGAGGTGAGCTACATCAAACATGTTGAAGCTGCCAAGGACATCTTTTTCAAGTCTGATTGGAAGGCAGCCTATGAAAAATTAGGCCAAGGATCTGATTCCGAGGTCTTTACCATTCATCCCCCACCTTCATGCCGATCTACATGGTGCCTTATGCTAACGACATCTTCAACTCGTTGTAAGAGGGGACTAAGGAAGAGGCCGTGGAAGAAACCGAGAAAGAGGCCGAGAAAGGAGGCAATCGAGATGAGGTTGGCCAGAAGGAGCGCGGTAACGCGGCTGTTGTGGTTGATCTGGAGGAGACCGGCGCTGGAGTTGGGGATGCCTTTGCTAATCTCTCCCTCATTCCTTAGTTCAACTTTGTAGTTTTTTCTCGTTTTTATTTGGAACCTTTTGTAGCAGGGCTACTAGCCCCTCCTCTTGTACTGGAATTCTCAAAGAATGAAAATTTTTACAACTTTTGTCGTTTGCAATCATATTGTGTGCCTTCTTTGCAACCGTGCAATATTCTTGAACAAAGCATCTATTCATTTAACTAGGAAAAACATCTCGGCTAACTATTTGGAGTCGTCAACTCCTTTAGCTGAGCAAAACATCTCGGTTACGAACTTGGAGTTGAAGAAGTAATCAATTTGTTTGGCCAAGTAAAACACTTTGGCAAAACACCTCGGCTAAAAATTTGGAGTTGAACAAGTCATCAACTTTTTTAGCAGGAAAAAACATCTCGGCTTAAAATTTGGTGTTGAACAATTCATCAACTCATTTAGCCGGACAAAACACCTCGGCTAAAAACTCAGAGTTGAACAAGTCATCAACTCATTTAGCCGGGTAAAACACTTTGGCTAAAAACTCGGAGTTGAACAAGTCATCAACTCATTTAGCCGGGTAAAACACCTCGGGTAAAAACTCAAAGTTGAGCAAGTCATCAACTCGTTTAGCCAGGCAAAACACCTCGGCTAAGAGACAAGAGTTAAACAATTCATCAACTCTTTCAATCGAGTAAAGTCACCTCAGCTTGGAGTTAAATGCCCCTTATGCACTGCAACCTAGTAATATAACAGATTTTCTAAGTATAGCAATTCATTTGCATCATATGCAAAATGGTATACAAATTCCACAAAGTCTTGAGACGACTAAAATAATTACATTGGAAAATGAAGGGGTATGTCTACCCTCCATAAAAAATTACATTATAGATTGAAATTAAAAATAATACAAGTTCAAATTAGTCGCGTTCCATGGCCGAGGTATTGCTTTGCCTTCCAAGTCATCTAGATGGTATGCCCATTTGCCCGCTAGATTGGTTATCTTGTAAAGCCCTTCCCAGTTTGCCCCTAGCTTCCCTTCACCCGATACTAGAGTGTTGCCCATAGCCTTCCTCAAAACCCAATCCTCAACCTTGAATTGTCTAGAGTGAATTGTTTTGTTATACTGCCTGGATAATTCTTGTTGGTATGCTACGACATTGATCAGTGCCTTTTCTTGGCATTCTTCTACAAGGTCCAACTCTAGGGTGATGGCTTCGGCATTTAAGTCTACTTTAAAATTTTTGATGTGAATGGTGGGCATGCCGATCTCTAGTGGGATGACAACCTCCATGCCATAAGTCAAAGCGAAAGGCGTCTTCCTGGTTGAGCATATTGGCGTAGTTCGGTAGGTCCAAAGGACATTTGGAAGCTCTTCGGTCCATTTTCCTTTGGCTTTTCCAGCATTTTCTTCAACCCATCCAGAATGGTCTTGTTTGATGCTTCCGCTTGACCATTTGATTGAGGGTAAGCCGTTGTCGAGTTACAGAACTCTATCTTCAGCTCTTCGCAAAATCCTTTAAACAACTTTCCATCAAATTGGGTGCAATTGTCGGAGATTAGAGCCTTGGGGACTCCAAACCACGTTATTACATTCTACCAGACAAACTTTTTCACATCTTTTTCTTTGATTGTCGCTAAGGGTTCGGCTTCGACTCATTTGGTGAAGTAGTCTGTCGCTGCTATGAAGAACTTGCGGTTGCCCGGTGCAGTTGGGAGTGGTCCCACTATGTCAAGTCCCCACATTGCGAATGGCCAAAGACTTGTGAGAGGAAAAAGCTCTCTGGTCAGCTGATGAATTTGGTGGGCGAATTTTTGGCATTTCTTGCATTTTCTCACATATTTCTATGTATCTGTCAGCATGCACGGCCACCAGTATCCTTGCGAGATAGCGCGATAGGCGAGAGATCTTCCGCTGATGTAACTCCCACAGATCCCTTCATGGATCTAGGAAAGAAAAGCGTCAACTTTGCTTGGATGAATGCACTTGAAGTATGGACCGATAAATGACTTCTTATACAACGCGTTGGATAGAGAGAACCAACACCGCTCAGGCTTCACTCGAACTTTTTTTGCTTATTTCTTGTCGATCGGCAAGATTCGTTCTTTTAAGAAAAGGATGATGGGGTCCATCCAAGAAGGACCTAGCTCGACACAGAGAACTTTCGTTTGCATTGAGCCTTCTATGTTGGGTCTTGGGAGAAATTTGATCAGGAAGGGGCTGGGGGTTAATTTGTCTACCATAGAAGCCAAACTAGCCAACTCATCTGCTCGGCTGTTGTCTTTTCGGCCGATTTTCTGAACTCGTATGGCTTGAAATATTTTGATATGCTCTATCACCAAAGTTTGATTTTTGGCCATTCTACCATCTTTGGCTTCATATTTCCCAGACACTTGGTTTACAACGAGTTCGGAGTCGTTGTAGACCATTAGCTCGGATGCTTGTAGTCGGAGAGCGCTTTTCAGGCCGGCTAGCGGCGCTTTATATTCGGCCTCATTATTGGATACGGGGAACCCAAGTGCGATGGAATGTTTGATGGTTAGCCCGTCCAGTGAGATCAAGACAACGCCAAGCCCGGCTCCATACCTGTTTAAAGCACCATCGACGAAAAGTTTCCATATTTCACCGATAAAAAGCTTTCAACATTCTGTGGGATCTTGGGACTTTTGAATGTTCAAGTGTTCTGAGTTACTCGGTTGCTCAACTATTTCCGCGCTAAGCTCGCCGTCGATGATTGCAACTTGCATGCCTTCATCCTCCCTGGTGCGGTGTTGGATCCAACAGGTTGTCCTGTTATTCCCAAATCCATTAGTGCATTGTCAGGTTGAGATGGGTCATCAAATGATGGGTTTGTAGTTAGGTGCGCAACTTCTGCGTCACCCTCCATGTTCGACTTGTCGACAGGATTGGCTTGGACTGGATTGGGAGTTAGCTGTGTAAGTTTCGCGATGCCCACCCCTTCAACTCGGTTGCGCTGATAAGGTCCACCGGACAAACCAGACGAGTTCCCGGTGAAAATTTTGCAACAAAGTTGGCCAAAGCTTAGGCCATGATGGCGGTCCTTGATTGAAACTTGATGTTGAATTGCCCCAACTAAACCGCCCACTTCAAGATTTGACCGGAGAAGTTTGCTCGCTCGAATAAGACTTTCAAAGGAAACTCGATCAGCACCACGATCATGTGAGCATGAAAATAATGTGCCAACTTCCTTGAGGCCATCATTAGTGCTAAGGTGAGTTTCTCGAGCGGCAGGTATCTTGACTACCGCCCAGAGCAGGGTTTTGCTCACGTAGAAGATCAGTATGTGTTATATGCCTTCTGCTCTTACCAACACCGCGCTGACCGCATGTTGGGAAACGGCCAGATAGAGGTAGAGCTCTTCACCCTGCTTTGGTGTGACAAGAAGTGGAGCGGAAGATAGGTATGTCTTGAGTTTGGCCAACGCCTTGTCGCATTCTTCGTCCCATGAAAACTTTGACTTCAAGGCTCAGAAGAAAAGGTGGCTACGATCTGATGACCGACTTATAAATCGATTAATCGGTGTTGCCATCCTGGCAAGATATTGCACGTCCTTTGCTGAGTTGGGCTACTTCAATTCTTGTATGGCTTTGATTTAAGAGAGATCCACCTCAATCCCATGGTTGGTGACCAAAGAACCCAAGAACTTCCCCGACCGTACGTCAAAAGCGCACTTGGATGTGTTCAGACGCAACTTGTGTTGCTTGAGAATGGCGAACTTCTCTATCTAGTAGGCTAAATGGTCAGTCTCACATTTACTCTTCACGACCATGTCGTCGATATAGGCTTTCTTTGTTCAGCCAAGCAAGGGAGCGAACATCTTCGTGACCATCCTTTGAAAGGTTGCTTCGGCATTCTTTAGCCCGAAGGTCATAACTCGATCGCAAAACAACCCTGCAGACGTCCCCGAACATCCCGGGAGGAAATCCCCCGTTTTGTTCATTGGGCTCACTACAGTTCAGGACTCAATGTCACGGTCCTGTATCTAATCTCACA
Source organism: Camellia japonica (assembly GCA_030407325.1). Lineage (NCBI taxonomy): Eukaryota > Viridiplantae > Streptophyta > Magnoliopsida > Ericales > Theaceae > Camellia > Camellia japonica. The sequence continues at coordinate 27,431,737 of JAPPVO010000014.1, forward strand.
GAGTGCAATGCAAGACCGATGAATCATCAAAAAGTCCAAATCCGGCAAATCATTTTTGAAAATAGATTTTTTTGAAAGAAGTGCCAAACATGGACTGCTTTGCCAGATACAGAGTCGCCACCTAAATATTTATTTTGGGGGAATTTAGGAAACCCTGACTCGTTGCCTAAGGCCACGTGTCCGTCATCACCAAAGTTGCCTCGGCTCGGGAACTTGGGTACGATTGGGGAAGGTCACTTCGTGAGCACCCCCGCTCGCCCGATCAAAGATCGGCCTCTACTAACCATGATATCAAGTTTTGAAAACATTATGTGTTCTTATTCCGGTTATTAGCCTAGAATTACTATGTGATACGCACAGCATACAAGTATAGACTGGATCGCCTGAGTTGGAACAAAACATTTCATGTTTGTTTTTTAAAGCGGTTTGCTACTCGCAAGTAGGCTAAAATGCAGATTTTGCCACCCTCAAGTGGGCTTAGAAGACACGGTGATTTGTCACTATCTAGTGGGCTTAAAACTCGCAATCAATGAATTGTTCCAATTCAGATAACCCAACCTCCACCCACAGGCATTCAGGCAGTTATATCACATAAGCACATAGCCTCATGGTAAGCATACTATCATGGCAATCACTCACACGCATGCAAGGATGCTAAAGCATAAACACTTACCGAGTACTCCGAGCCAAAGAAATAAGATAATTAGAAAACATGCATGAATCCTAACTATGCTGAAATGCCTAATGCAACACATGCAAAAATGCAACTAAGATAGGCTCGGCTATTCTAAGATGGCATATGATGATGTTACAGCTAACACGTATTCAACTTGAAATTGAAATACAATGCAGTTAGTATGATGCGCCGAGCCCGGTGCATGCAAGACAGATGAATGGATGCAAACATGCGAGCATAAGTATGCTAATTGAAACATGCCCTAAACTAACCATCATAAGCTGGTAAATAAAAGGGAGAAAGATGTGGGGTTGGAAGACATACAACACACACACGCACACTTATTACACAATTGCCCTCGCTCGGAGGGTCCGAATAAATAATACAGTCCGAATAAATAATTACAGTCCGAATAAATAATTAAATATTACAAAACCCTAATTAATTAACAAATTAACTAGGACAGGAAATAAATTAGCGTGCAAGCTATAAAATGGACTGCCTCAGCTCTTGTTCCGAATGATGAAAGATGCATGCGTGCTCGGATCACTTTGTCGGAAAATTCCTCGCGATGCCCCGATTTGCCTCTGTTTGCAATTAAACCCGGAATGTTGTGCAAAGCTCTAGAAGGCTGCTAATTTCTGGTTTGCTGCAACAAAGAGCAAGAAAGGGGCATAGCAAAGTATTTTCACATATGTATGCACACCTCGATCCTCGTGCCACCAATCACACATCTCGATGCATGATGGCCGAGGAGTCGAATTGCACGACTCGATGTGAAATGAATGCACATGACAACACAACAAGGCCTAGACTCCACCATGGGTAATCCGGAGTGTCGGCGACCGGGAATTGAGGCACGTTCCGTCACTTCGAGTATGAAACGTCCCTCATTTCCCGTGTTTGGGCTAACTCCTATCCCAAACACAATGCAATGAGATGGCGTACACAATGCGACTAACATGCAACCTAGCATACGCAATGCTATGGACTAAAATGGCATACACAATGCACGTGACACAACATGACATGCACAATGCACGTGACACAACATGACATGCACAATGCACTAGCATGCAACCTAGCATACGCAATGCTATGGACTAAAATGGCATACACAATGCAAGATGGACTTTCAACAATATGAGTGGACCTCAGCCACACTCACATCAGTGGCCATATGATGGAAATAAGACAACCGAAATACATGCAAACATGCATGAATGCAAAGGACCGAACCTAAGGCATCGAATGCCACTCTACCAAAGCATGGCAAGGGATGAAAGATGGCCTATAAACATGCAATTTCCAACTCTGAAACTTGATGCACAATGGTCCCGAATCATGAAAATATGTCACACAATGCAAGCTAGATGGCCCGAATACCGAAACTAATGAAGTGCGTTACACTAGAGGTACACAAAGCAATGCACGAATGGAAAAACCAACCCCAAACAGACCCTAGGCAGGTCTAAAACAGTGGGGAAATGGCCCAAAATGATGGCTCGGAATGCAAAGAAATGGAGCTCATTCAATGGTCGGTAAATAAGGCATACAAGCCCGACTCTCAAACGCATTTAAAGAGTATAAAACATGGGAATATGGCATTCACATAAGCTCTGAAATATGATGTATCATGGCCCCAAAATAAGGAAACACCTCAGTATATGCATGCAATGGACCTCGAAACTCAAGGCTAAACATGGATATTGAACTACAAGCATGTAAAACAAGCATCATTCGACCATGAGACCCAAAAAAAGAGCTAGGGCAGTACAAAATATGCACAAAATCAGTTCAAGGCATAGTCAAAATGTGCAAGAATCAAGGGTCAACAAAGCATGCAAAGAAAGCTAGTGAACCATGAGTTGTACTACAACTATATGAAGCATATGAGAGCTCACCAAACCAGCCAAAAACAGAAGTATTCCATGCCAAAATATGCCCAAAAACCCACTGAAACTCAGTCAATGCATGCAAGAATGATAGGCTCCTTTGGAGGGCCATGCAAGGGGTTGTTCTACACATATATGACAGACACACAAAATGGTAAAACTAGCTCTGGACAGAGGTTATGAGGGTCCTAAAACCCACCAAAAAGGTCCTGAAATTAGTCTAGGAAGCATGCAAGTGAAAGCCCCTTTGAAAGGCCTTGAAGAAGATTACTCTACACATGCATAATAGACACTTAATATGGAAAAAACGGCTTTGGACAGAGTTCATGCAGGTCACAAAACTCATCAAAAATGGCCTGGATCATGGCTTTGAAACATGCAAATAGAGGCTCCTTTGTAAGGCCGACAAAGCTAGTAAAGAGAACAAGGGGTGAGAGGGTCACCCCTCTGTAATTTTGAAGCTCAAAGACACATGTTAGCCACTGAAAATCCACTGGATTTCAGTGGCTAAAAGGCCAAACCAAGGCCAACACGAATGCTCTAATGCATAGCTCAAAACATGAGGAAATGAAGCATGCAAGGGGGTAGATGACCCCCAACAGAAAAATGACCCAATCAAACTTGAAGAGGAGCTCAAAATAAGACCTTTTTTAGTTTATGATGAAGTCCAAAAATGCTTGCAAATAAGGCTAGAGAATGAAGCAAAATAAAGCTACAAAGAGGGAAATGGTGACTTACCTTGTAGCACAGCAGCAGCAGCAAGCTCTGGACTAAGAAAGTGAGCTCTCAACCTCTGAAAAACAGCTCCAAGGTACTTAGGATGGTAGTGGAGGTGTTGTGCTTGGAGTGTAGTGTAAATGGCCAAGAATAATGGAGTATTTGAGCTTGAAGTAGAGAGATATGGAGAGGTGTATGCAAATGCCTTAAAAAAAATGTTCAACCCTTGCTATGGAGGAGGAGGCCTCCCTTTATAGAGAAGAGAGACCAAAGCTTCTCTTGGAAGCTTCAAACCAAGAATAAACATCCTCCATACACGTGTATGGAGGATGCATCAAATGACTCCCAGCTAGCACAACTGGAACACATTCAGTGAGACCAAAAAGCAGGAAGCAGGGCGACCAGTTAAGGTGGTCGGCCGGCCACTCCCCCTGGTCGGCCGACCAGGGGTCAAAAGGTTCAAGAAGAAAAGGTGGTCGGCCTACCCATATTGGTGGTCTCCCAGGTGAATCCAACACAGTGGTTGCATGGGAGACCCGAAAATGTGGCTCAAAAGTGAGGGAGACCAAAGGGTCAAAAGGTTCAATCAACAAAGGTGGTCGGCCTACCCATATTGGTGGTCTCCCAGGTGAATGCAACTCAGTGGTGGTATGGGAGACCCGAAAATATGGCTCAAAAGTGATGGAGACCACCTACCTGTCAAGAAAAACCGGCCGACCGGGGAAAGGTGGTCTCCAAGAAGAAAAGGTGGTCTCCCACCCTACTACCACCTTCCTAACAATGAAACTAGGGTCCACACCAAAAATGAACCCACACCGATGCAAAACGAGGGTTCGGGGGCCAAAACGCGCAGCCGGGGGCCCCGAAAATTGACTATTAAGCACCGGAGGTGGAGTATGACCACAAAGGTGGTCTCCCGGGCCACAGTGTTCCTCTAGGGGGAGGAAATAAGGTGTGTGCCAAAAACTGGAGCAAACGGAGGTAGTTAAGCGGTCCCGAACCGAGACACATCGCCGACGGCTCCGAAAATCGGAAACTGGTCTTCAAACGGGAAAAATGGCCTACGACCACGAAACGTAGCCTACGGCCACTAAGAGATGGTCTACGAGACCTCTCCCTCCCTTCGGGAAGAGAAAATAGAGAAAACAGGACCTGGTTCACAAACCGAGGCAAAGCACAAAAGAGTTCCGAAGTCCGGAGGCAAGCCTCTCATCCGAAACTCTGTAACCTCAGAACGAGCACAATATGCAACATCACCGAGCACTCAATCGGTGACGTCTGAGTCTTAAGGTCGGTCAAAAATGGGGTGTCTACAGTTGCCCCTCTTTGACAGAACTCGGAAGTCGTAAGTGACGGGAGTGAATGTCAAAGCCCAGAGACGACCCATTTTTGACAAGGCCAAAGACTTAGACAATCAGGCAAGATATATATATATATATAAAAAAAAAAAGAGAGAGAGATGCGCCCGCAGGCAGGGGCAAAATGCAAAACGATATGCACCAAGTCGAACGTAACTCATGATCATGCAAAGCAGCAAGCTGTAATGAAGCAAATATTCACAATAAATGCAACAGTTTTAAGCAAGAATGAAAAGCAAAACTACATTTCATGCAGTAAGGATGTAAGAGAATTACAATTCTCGCTACGTCTCACACGGAGAACATACAATACCTGTCCGGTTCGTCTGGTGGCACCAGCTTCAAATGAACCGTATATACAATATCGTGCCTGCAGAAGAGAGAAACCTCATGCTGCTGGGGACCTTCCCCTTCTTCTCGGTTGAACCGCGTCCAGAATTGAGGCGCATACACATGCTATCTCAATCTATGGGGCTGCCATACAGATTTCAAGTCGAGGATATACCCCTGGGTATTTAAACCAGACTTTAGTCTCAAAAATCCCGAACCTTTGCGTTTTAGGTACGAGCCATTCGAACTCTAGTTTCCACCGTCTCAGTTGGTCTCCTAGGAACTCACCGCAAACACAGGCATGTGGCTATACCAGACCACCGGAAGTCATTCGGGCACGACAAACACCAAAGGAATTGCACCTTTAGAGGATTTAAGGCCTCCTAGACCGGAGAGTGCACCAGACAGTGCGAATGAAGATGCAGGATTTAAGGTCTCCTAGACCAGGGAGTGCACAAAACAATGCGAATGATACAAAAAAACAAAGTGCACAAGACAGTGCAAGTGAAAGTGAATGCACAAGACAGTGCGATGCAGAGGGAATGCACAAAACAGTGCGATGCGCAAGAAAGCACGAGTGATAAACTGCACAAAACAGTGTAATGCGCAAAATAGCGCGATAAAATGCATGCACCATGCAAGACTTGGCACACGGCTTACGATATAGCATTCCATTCATTTGGCACACAACTCATAACACAACACTTTGTTTGTTTGGCACGCGGCTCACAACACAATATTCTGTTTATTTGGCACGCAGCTCGAAACACAGCACTCTATTTATCTGGGCACACAGCTCATTCGGGCACACGGCGTATTTTCGGGCACACAGCTCGTTTTCGGGCACACAGCTCATTCTTCGAGCACACAGCTCATTCTTCGAGCACACAGCTCGTTTCAAGCATACAGCTCATTTGGGGCACACAGCTCATAACATTGTTCAATCTGAACACTCAGTCGATAACACAGCATTCAGTTTGCATTTTGAACACACAACTCAAGCACTTGAATTTCTGAACACGCAGCTCAAACTTTTGGCGTGAACACGCAGCCCACATTTTTGAAATCTGAACACACAGCTCAAACTTTTGTCGCGAACACGCAGCTCACAATTTCTTGAAATCTGAACACACAGCTCAAACTCTTGCGGTGAACACGTGGCCCACATTTTCTTGAAATCTGAACACACAGCTCAAACTTGTTGTCGTGAACACACAACCCACAGTTTTTGAAAGTTGAACACGCAGCTCAAACTTTTGAATTTCTGAACACGCAGCCCATTTTCTAATTGTGAACACGCAGCACACACTTATTGAAAGTTGAACACGCAGCCCAAACTTTTGAATTTCTGAGCACGCAGCCCATTTTTGATTGTGAACACGCAGCACACATTTGTTTGAAAGTTGAACACGCAGCCCAAACTTTTGAACTTCTGAACACGCAGCCCATTTTTGAATGTGAACACGCAGCACACATTTGTTGAAAGTCGAACACGCAGCCCAAACTTTTGAACTTCTGAACACGCAGTCCATTTTTTATTGTGAACACGCATCACACATTTGTTTGAAAGTTGAACACGCAGCCCAAACTTTTGAATTTCTGAACACACAGCCCATTGTGAACACGCAGCACACACTTGCTTGAAAGTTGAACACGCAGCCCAAACTTTTGAACTTTTGAACACACAGCCCATTTTTGAATGTGAACACGCAGCACACATTTGTTGAAAGTGGATGAACTTCTGAACACGCAGCCCATTTTTTATTATGAACACGCAGCACACATTTGTTTGAAAGTTGAACACGCAGCCCAAACTTTTGAACTTCTGAACATGCAGCCCATTTTTTATTGTGAACACGCAGCTCACACAGTTCATACACTTCACTTCTGAACACACAGCTCATTCATTTCATTTGCACGCAGCTCATCTTTAAATCTGAACACGCAGCTCAGACTTTTCATTTCTGAACACACAGCTCATTCACTTCATTTTGAACACGCAGCTCACACATTCCACTTCTGAACACGCAGCTCATACATTTTCAATTTTGAACGCGCAGCTCATAACACAACACTGTTCGATTTGAACACACGACTCATAACACAGTAGTCTTTTAATTTTGAACACACAGCTCATTCTGAACATATAGGATGCGGCGACGAAACTTGCAGAAGTTGAAACAAACTCAGATGCCCGACATTTTCCCTCTTTTTTTTTTTTTTTTGCTTCGAAGTCTGGAACCTATATAGCTTCAGATAGGTCCTGGTTTTACTGTTTTCACATGACCCGGGTTGAACCCTGCGGTTTTTGAAAGAACAAAATCTCGTTTTGCACAAACATGGAGAATGGCACAGCACTCTGAGCGCAAAGCAATTTTTTTTGAAATTGAAATTGAGAATGAGTTCTCAACCGGGTATTGAGCCTACAACTGACCACAGCCAAAACGACTCCACAACGGAAAACAAAGGTAGAACAACCTAAACACAACTCAACAAAGGAAAAACAAGGTAAAACAACCTAAACACACAGAGTGACACTCGAAACGACTCAAAACAAGAATCGAGAGAAAGCAAAAGACACGACACTCAGACATATTGGAAAGACGAGAGAACTCTCAGATCGCGAGGAGCCAGTCTCTCTGGGTATTTGTTTCCCACCCTTTCTAATTTGTGATTCTCACATCACTCGGCCCTCGGGCTCTGTTTTTCTGAAAAAGCCCTTTCCTCACTTTTCCTCTCAGCACACATCTCTCTATTCTTCAATCTCTCATTTTTTATCCCTCCCCTGGGTGGTTGATGGATAAACAGGAAGTTATGGGTTCTTGCCCCTGGTATTCTACCAGATTCTCATTCTTGTTCACAACAGTGAGTTTCTCCCACAGAGGGGTTGTAATGTGACCAGACGCGCAGCAGATCTGCAACTGACATCGGTTGACGATGCTCTGCTGGGGAGTTTGGACGTGATCAGATCTGTCCAGATGAGGGAGTGGAATATCTTGCCCCATTTCAGTTCGTGATTCACACTTGGCTTGATACCTCGTTGCTTGGAGGATGTGAGAGCTTTCTGTCCTTTTGCAGTTAGCTTCAGTGGTGCCCTTTTCCGGCAGGTATGATGCCCTTTCTGGCAAGTGCGTTGATAAAGGGGAAAAGATAGAAGACCTGACTCAACTGTGCCCCTAGTTCATCGTTTTGACCATTTTTTTGTTTTTTGCTTCTGCTAAAACAATTTTAACCAAAATGAGAGTTAGATTAACACGCTTGTTCGATTTTCTGATTTGAAATCATGCAAGTCGGATTATGAGCACTGAAAATTTTCCTTTTTTGGGTCCAAGAAATGGTCCAGTTTTGGAAAAGTGGAATAATTTTCGAGATTAAAAATTCTCAAAAACTATTTTTGCAAATGGCCACTGCTCGACCGACGCAGAATTTACTCTTGAGATGCACAACCTCAGATCCAAAACAAATGGAAAATTGCCCCTTGTCTGAACGACACTGCATGGCAACAGAAAGTTGCCCCTAGTCTGAATAGCACCGAAGCACATTGTATGGCAACGGAAAGTTGCCCTTTGTTTGAATGGCACCGCAGCGCATTGCAATCAGTCTTCAGAGTGACAATTACAACCGAATCTCGGATACAGAGAAGACAAAGATGACCAGAACCATTACATGGACACAGTCAAATTTGAAGTGTTTTACGGCTGGACTTCAGAATGAAGTTGCCTACGTATCCCAAGATGGGAATCAAGCCTTACGTAGTTCGGATTAAGGTACACTCGGGTATTAACCTCTTCTTTTGCGCTCTAACTTTTGCCAAGGCCGCCCTTTCTGGGTTTTCAACCTTACGAGCTATGTTCTTCTTTTCTTTTCAATTCTTTTCATTTCTTTTCTTTTTCATCTTTTCTTTTCATGTTCTTCATTTTTTCTTTTCTTCTTTTTTTTTTTGCATTTTTCTCTTTTTTTTCTTTTTCTTCTTTTTCTTGCTCTAACTTTTGTCTGGGTCGCCCTTCCGGGTTTTCGGCCCAGCGAGCCTCTCAAGGGTAAAAGTGTAGCTTTGTCCATGTTGAATGGTTTAAGATCCCGGAGCCATCTGAATCCAAAAGAATGGCTGTTGTTCGCTGACGATGCAAGAGTCCATCCAATGGGGGGGGTTGATCTTGCCCCTAGTGTCGTGGGTAGGAACTCAGTTGCTCTTCAACAAACTTTCTTCTTTCTTCCCTTCTGGGATTTGGCATTCTTGCCAGTCTTCCCTGGTTTGCAGAAAAGACTCATCTTTGACTCTTCGAGCGCATCTGACATTTTTGCCCCTAGTTCGAGGGGTGTTTTTGATCTAGCTTTGCAAGCTTCTTGATCTGACTTTTCTTGCCCCTAGTTCGCGGGCTGCTTCAAATCTAGCCACACAGGCCTCACGTCGTGGTTGACCGTTGAACGTTCTGAATCTAAGTTCGAGGTCTGAAAGCCAGGGGTCGAGTCTCGAGGCTGAGAGCGATCCTAGGCTGCACAATCTCAAGAGCGATTCCACACAGGTCTTTGCAGGATCGCGCAAAACATTTTTTGAAATTTTTTAACAAAGCGACTAGTCGCTCGCGCTGAAGACAATGCGAAACCAATCTGGATCAAGCCAGGATCCTTCTCAGTACTTACACTAACAAGCATGATCTCAATCATTAAGGGCTTAGCACGCCTCTCTTTTTCTCAATTGATCAAATTTTTGCAAATCCCGAGAAATTCCTTCCTCTTCGTTTTCATCTCAATGTTCAAAAAGTTTTGAAAAACTTAGGTCAATACAATGACTTATAGGCACAAAAGAGCGGGTGAAATGCACTGCCGTTTCATTCTAAACTTGCTGGCACAACAGGCTCAAAGTAACAATAGGCACAAAAACATGGCAGCCACAGCAGTTTGATTCAGATTTCTGGGTTGCAACTGGCTCCAAAGCAGAAACAGACTCAAGAGAAAGACAAAAGACAAACACAAAACAAGCAAGTGATGTCCGAGGTAATGCCCTCGGAATCACTCGACTCCTATACAACAGGACTGACTCGACACAACAAGACCGACCCGACCGACATAGTACAAAAAGACTGCTTATATACAAGATAACAAAACTGACTGAATACCCAAGTCAGAAAGTGCAAAACTAGCATTCGCAAATGCTCCAAAGTGCGTTCCATACGCCACATCCGAAGTAAACTGAGCGCTGCCCGCAGGTGGACCAACTTCTGATCACATACTTGTGGTATCCTCAAAATCTAACAACTCAGCAGTGACAGACTTCACTGAGGTAGGTGGGAGGATGACCTCAATTTCAATCAAATCCTGTGCTTCATGACGAAGACGGAACAGTTGTCGGTGCTATGACCGGTTTGCTGGTGGTACGCGCAGTACAAGGTAGCATCATGTGAGGAAGGGAGATTCTTCGGGAGAGGCCGAGGCTCAAGGGGTCTAAGATGGCCCTTTTCGGCAAGGATTTGGAGCGCCTTAGACAAAGGCATATAAAGGGCGTGGAATACCCTGCGACCTCGGGGTAGATACTTCGAGGTTTGCTGACCTTTGCCGGACGCACTAGCAAAAGGATCGGCAGGTGCCGCCTTGGCTTTCTGATCCTTTCCAGGTACAGAGTTAGGGTTGGAGGGAACAGTTCTGGTATGACGGTTCCTATCCTGATTTTCTGCCTGGCTCGAACTACCCTCGGTTGGAGTGGGGAAAGCATCATCCACAGTCTTAGCCACGATTGCGAATATTTACTTTTACTCAATCCTCCGGCTTTCAAAGCATCGACTACCCACAGCAGTTGTTCAACGGGATCAGCATCTGTTCCCACTTTATTCTTACCTCTAGCCTCAGCTTGATCGAGGGTTTGGGTTGCTACATCAGAGTGGAACCCGGTTGTTGTTGACATGTCATGGCCATAGCTTGAGACAGCCTCAGGTTGGCTGAGCTCAATTACAATTCGCCCCAATAGCGGGGGCTCCTGTGGTACGAAATTCTCGGCGTAGGATGTGGTTGGTGGCGAAGCCAACATTCCGCAGACGAGATCAGACACAGATCGCTGAAGATCACTAATCATTCCCATCAATTCAAACGTGGTGGGCTCACGAGTTTGACACGACTGGGGCGTCCAGACCGGGCGCGCGGCAGACGAACTGGGCAGATGCGGTACTTCAACATTGGTCTCATCCCGCAAGATGATTCCTTGATCCAATGCGGCTGCCATAACCACTATTTTCTCTGAATCTTGTGTCATCATAAGTCCGCTGACCTGAACGGAGGTGATGTGACTGGTGACTAACGGATCAGATAAACTGGTGAGCCTTGACGGCCTTTCTCTGTCTTGCCTCAGCGAAGGAAAATACTGGCTGCTCTGAATTGAATCTCCTGAACCCTTGTAAGAGAAAACAGGCAGCATCTCAGCCCAATTTCACTAAGACAGATATAAGCATAGCTGAATAACTGCATTCGACCATTGATCATTGTCCCTCAAATTACCGCCTCAAAACTGAATCTGATACCCGCAGATAACTGATTCCCAAAATACTGAACTGGCGCCCACAGGCCTGATACCCAAACCTATAAACTGATACATGCATTCCTATAGAGACGCACTCTAAAAGCACATAACAAACAAGTGAGAGCCAAAACACCCCTATGTTGGGGTAAGGTTTCCCTGTCCTATTTTGTCAGGAGCTAGGGTTTCACTACGCACGCAGCGGTTTCAAACAACCTACAATCGGGTAAGCAACCTGTCCTAACTTGGAATGGTCACTATGGATTCCGAATATGCACTAGGTCGAATGGTTGAAAAGGGGCCCCGGTAAAAACTGGGGTTTGTGTTCCCATCGTAGCAGAGCCCGCAACCGGTCAGCCTTATGGCACGCTTCTCGAAGCGAGCCTCTGGCAAACCGTTCAAGAATAGCATACGGCAAACACGGTGTCCTAGGCGCACCAATGCAAATGCAATGCAATGAAACACATAAGTGCAGTCAAAACCAGATATCATGAGTTCGAGTCAAGTTCTCTAACTCCCCAACAGAGTCGCCAGAAACTGTAGACGTCCCCGAACGTCCCAGGAGGGAATCTCCCGTTTTGTTCATTGGGCTCACTACAGTTCAGGACTCAATGTCACGGTCTTGTATCTAATCTCACAGAGTGCAATGCAAGACCGATGAATCATCAAAGAGTCCAAATCTGGCAAATCGTTTTTGAAAACAGATTTTTTTACAAGAAGTGCCAAACATGGACTACTTTGCCAGATACAGAGTCGCCACCTAAATATTTATTTTGGGGCAATATAGGAAACCCTGACTCGTTGCCTAAGGCCACGTGTCCATCATCACCAAAGTTGCCTCAGCTCGGGAACTTGGGTACGATTGGGGAAGGTCACTTCGTGAGCACCCCCGCTCACCCGATCAAAGATCGGCCTTTACTAACCATGATATCAAGTTTTGAAAACATTATGTGTTCTTATTCCGGTTATTAGCCTAGAATTACTATGTGATGCGCACAGCATACAAGTATAGACTGGATCGCCTGAGTTGGAACAAAACATTTCATGTTTGTTTTTTAAAGCGGTTTGCTACTCGCAAGTAGGCTAAAATGCAGATTTTGCCACCCTCAAGTGGGCTTAGAAGACACGGTGATTTGCCACTATCTAGTGGGCTTAAAACTCGCAATCAATGAATTGTTCTAATTCAGATAACCCAACCTCCACCCACAAGCATTCAGGCAGTTATATCACATAAGCACATAGCCTCATGGTAAGCATACTATCATGGCAATCACTCACACGCATGCAAGGATGCTAAAGCATAAACACTTACCGAGTACTCCGAGCCAAAGAAAGAAGATAATTAGAAAACATGCATGAATCCTAACTATGCTGAAATGCCTAATGCAACACATGCAAAAATGCAACTAAAATAGGCTCGGCTATTCTAAGACGGCATATGATGATGTTACAGCTAACACGTATTCAACTTGAAATTGAAATACAATACAGTTAGTATGATGCACCGAGCCCAGTGCATGCAAGACAGATGAATGGATGCAAACATACGAGGATAAGTATGCTAATTGAAACATGTCCTAAACTAACCGTCATAAGCTGGTAAATAAAAGGGAGAAAGACGTGGGGTTGGAAGACATACAACACACACACGCACACTTATTACACAATTGCCCTCGCTCGGAGGGTCCGAATAAATAATACAGTCCGAATAAATAATTACAGTCTGAATAAATAAAAATATTACAAAACCCTAATTAATTAACAAATTAACTAGGACAGGAAATAAATTAGCGTGCAAGCTATAAAATGGACTGCCTCAGCTCTTGTTCTGAATGATGAAAGATGCATGCGTGCTCGGATCACTTTGTCGGAGAATTCCTCGCGATGCCCCGATTTGCCTCTGTTTGCAATTAAACCCGGAATGCTGTGCAAAGCTCTAGAAGTCTGCTGATTTCTGGTTTGCTGCAACAGAGAGCAAGAAAGGGGCATAGCAAAGTATTTTCACATATGTATGCACACCTCGATCCTCGTGCCACCAATCACACATCTCGATGCATGATGGCCGAGGAGTCGAATTGCACGACTCGATGTGAAATGAATGCACATGACAACACAACAAGGCCTAGACTCCACCATGGGTAATCCGGAGTGTCGGCGACCGGGAATTGAGGCACGTTCCGTCACTTCGAGTACGAAACGTCCCTCATTTCCCGTGTTTGGGCTAACTCCTATCCCAAACACAATGCAATGAGATGGCGTACACAATGCGACTAACATGCAACCTAGCATACACAATGCTATGGACTAAAATGGCATACACAATGCACGTGACACAACATGACATGCACAATGCACTAGCATGCAACCTAGCATACGCAATACTATGGACTAAAATGGCATACACAATGCAAGATGGTCTTACACCAATATGAGTGGACCTCAGCCACACTCACATCAGTGGCCATATGATGGAAATAAGACAACCGAAATACATGCAAACATGCACGAATGCAAAGGACCGAACCTAAGGCATCGAATGCCACTCTACCAAAGCATGGCAAGGGATGAAAGATGGCCTATAAACATGCAATTTCCAGCTCTGAAACTTGATGCACAATGGTCCCGAATCATGAAAATATGTCACACAATGCAAGCTAGATGGCCCGAATACCGAAACTAATGAAGTGCGTTACACTAGAGGTACACAAAGCAATGCACAAATGGAAAAACCAACCCCAAACAGACCCTAGGCAGGTCTAAAACAGTGGGGAAATGGCCCAAAATGATGGCTCGGAATGCAAAGAAATGGAGCTCATTTAATGGTCGGTAAATGAGGCATACAAGCCCGACTCTCAAACGCATTTAAAGAGTATAAAACATGGGAATATGGCATTCACATAAGCTCTGAAATATGATGTATCATGGCCCCAAAACAAGGAAACACCTCAGTATATGCATGCAATGGACCTCGAAACTCAAGGCTAAGCATGGATATTGAACTACAAGCATGCAAAACAAGCATCATTCGACCATGAGACCCAAAAAAAGAGCTAGGGCAGTACAAAATATGCACAAAATCAGTTCAAGGCATAGTCAAAATGTGCTAGAATCAAGGGTCAACAAAGCATGCAAAGAAAGCTAGTGAACCATGAGTTGTACTACAACTATATGAAGCATATGAGAGCTCACCAAACCAGCCAAAAAAAGAAGTATTCCATGCCAAAATATGCCCAAAAACCCACTGAAACTCAGTCAATGCATGCAAGAATGATAGGCTCCTTTGGAGGGCCATGCAAGGGGTTGTTCTACACATATATGACAGACACACAAAATGGTAAAACTACCTCTGGACAGAGGTTATGAGGGTCCTAAAACCCACCGAAAAGGTCCTAAAATTAGTCTAGGAAGCATGCAAGTGAAAGCCCCTTTGAAAGGCCTTGAAGAAGATTACTCTACACATGCATAATAGACAGTTAATATGGCAAAAAGGGCTCCAGAAAGAGTTCATGCAGGTCACAAAACTCATAAAAAATGGCCTGTATCATGGCTTTGAAACATGCAAATAGGGGCTCCTTTGTAAGGCCAACAAAGCTAGTAAAGAGAACAAGGGGTGAGAGGGTCACCCCTCTCTGATTTTGAAGCTCAAAGACACATGTTAGCCACTAAAAATACATTGGATTTCAGTGGCTAAAAGGCCAAACCAAGGCCACACATGAATGCTCTAATGCATAGCTCAAAACATGAGGAAATAAAGCATGCAAACGGGTAGATGACCCCCAACAGAAAAATGACCTTAATCAAACTTGAAGAGGAGCTCAAAATAAGACCTTTTTTAGTTTATGACGAAGTGCAAAAATGCTTGCAAATAAGGCTAGAGAATGAAGCAAAATAAAGCTACAAAGAGGGAAATGGTGACTTACCCTTGTAGCACGGCAATGCAGCAAGCTCTGGACCAAGAAAGTGAGCTCTCAACCTCTGAAAAATAGCTCCAAGGTACTTAGGATGGTAGTGGAGGTGTAGTGTAAATGGCCAAGAATAATGGAGTATTTGAGCTTGAAGTAGAGAGATATGGAGTGGTGTATGCAAATGCCTTAACAAAAATGTTCAACCTTTGCAATGGAGGAGGAGGCCTCTCTTTATAGAGAAGAGAGGCCAAAGCTTCTCTTGGAAGCTTCAAACCAAGAATAAACATCCTCCATACACGTGTATGGAGGATGCATCAAATAGCTCCCAACTGGCACAGTTGGAACACATTCAGTGAGCCCAAAAAGCAGGAAGCAGGCCAACCAGTTAAGGTGGTCGGCCGGCCACTCCCCCTGATCGGCCGACCAGGGGTCAAAAGGTTCAAGAAGAAAAGGTGGTCGGCCTACCCATATTGGTGGTCTCCCAGGTGAATGCAACATAGTGGTGGTATGGGAGACCCGAAAATGTGGCTCAAAAGTGAGGGAGACCAAGGGGTCAAAAGCTTCAATCAACAAAGGTGGTCGGCCTACCCATATTGGTGGTCTCCCAGGTGAATGCAACTCAGTGGTGGTATGGGAGACCCGAAAATGTGGCTCAAAAGTGAGGGAGACCACCTACCAGTGAAGAAAAACCGGCCGACCGGGGAAAGGTGGTCTCTAAGATGAAAAGGTGGTCTTTCACCCTACTACCACCTTCCTAACAATGAAACTAGGGTCCACGCCAAAAATGAACCCACACCGATGCAAAACGAGGCTTCGGGGGCCAAAACGCGCAGCCGAGGGCCCCGAAAACTGACTATTAAGCACCGGAGGTGGAGTATGACCACAAAGGTGGTCTCCCGGGCCACAGTGTCCCTCTAGGGAGAGGAAACAAGGTGTGTGCCAAAAACTGGAGCAAACGGAGGTAGTTAAGCGGTCCCGAACCGAGACGCACGGCCGACGGCTCTGAAAACCGGAAACTGGTCTCCAAACGGGAAAAATGGCCTACGACCACGAAACGTAGCCTACGGCCACTGAGAGATGGTCTACGAGACCTCTTCCTCTCTTCGGGAAGAGAAAACAGAGAAAATAGGATCTGGTTCGCAAACCGAGAAAAAGCACAAAAGAGTTCCGAAGTCCGGAGGCAAAGCTCTCAGCCGAAACTCCGTAACCTCAAAACGAGCATAATATGCAACATCACCGAGCGCTCAATCGGTGACGTTTGAGTCTTAAGGTCGGTCAAAAATGGGGTGTCTACAAACCCCCTTGGGGTCGTGAATGAAGTAACTTCTTAGTCAGGCTCATGCATCGCGATTTGGTGGTAGCCATGGTAGGCATCCAGGAAACTCAGCCACCGACTGTGAGGTCTACTAGTTGGTCGGTCCGGGGTAAGGAAAAGCTATCTTTTGGGTGAGCTCGGTTGACCGTCTTGTAATCTACACAAACTTGTCATTTCTTATTCTTCTTTGGCACAACTACCATGTTGGAGACCCATCAAGGGTAGTGCACCTCCCGAATAGCTCTTGCTTCAAGCAAGTTCTTCACCTCCTCCGCCACCACCTCGGCGTGATGAAGCGCCAATCTTCGTGTTCTTTAAATGACCGACTGGGCATCGGGAAAAACATTGAGTTGATGGAAAATGAAGCTTGGATCGACACCAGACATATCGTAAGGCATCTATGCAAACACTTCGATGTTTGTTACTAAGAAATTAACCATCTCCAACCATTCTTGGGCGGTCAGGCTGGATCTCGACATAAATAACTTCTCAGGATCATTCTCATTTATCCTTACCTCCACTAAGTCTTCAACAGCCTTCTCTTCGGCCTTGGTGCCTACATCATCCAAGACACTTTGATCTTCTGGTCCTTCAATCATTTGTACGATGCCTTCGGCAACCCGGCTTCCATTTACGGCTACGAAACATTGCTTGGCCATAACTTGATCACCCCAAACTTCTTCAATTATCCCGGTGGCAGAAAGGAACCTCATGACATGGTGGTAGGTCGATAGCACCACCTGCATGGCATGAAACCATCCTCTATCTAGGATCAATTTATACGTGAAGGTCACCTTCAATACCCAAAATTCCACTTGCTTGACGACAAACCCCGCTTTGACCAGTAGGATGATCTTAACTAGCGACCACTGTGGTTGCGAATTGAAACAGACCAGTAGCGAGGTCATTGTGGCCAAGTCTTTGTCGTTGAGCTTGAGTTGTTTGAAGGTGTTATAATACATTATTTCGACCGAACTACCCTGGTCAATCAAAATGCGCCTAATGTCAAAGTCCTTCACACAAAGTGTGACCACCAACTTATCATTATACGGCGTTTGAATGCGGTCAAGATCTCGGCTAGAAAAGCTGATTACATCATTTACCTCAGTTTTTCCCTTCTTGATGACGGCTTAGACAAACAGGACCTCCCTCATATGCTCTGCTTTTTTGATTATCCCTCGGAGCTCTCATACCCACGCCGGCTCGATGATCCCATGGATCACATTAATTACACCTTGGGGGGGTGCTTCCAAAGCTGCCAAGCCGTTTGGCTCGGCTTGAGCATGGGTCGAGGCCTTGACACCTTCATCAATGTAACGGTCCAGGTGGCCGGCCACCACCAACTCTTCCAAATACGGCTTCAAAGGGGCACAATCTTTTGTGCGGTACCCGTGCTCATCATGGTAGGTACAACGATACCTCGAATTAAAGCCTCGTTGTGCGTCACCTAACTTAGCTGGCCACCGGACGTATGCCTCATCACGGATCTTACTAAGTATAAGATAGATTGGGATTTTGAAAACCGTGGTAATACCGGTTCGAGCGTTCAACTTTCTCTTTGCATCTTCCGCGGCGTCACGGGGGTAATCAGCTTGGTCGTTGCGACGACCCCTACCCTGATTGTTGCAGTCAACACTGCGATTTAATTCTTTTTCACGGTTATTTGGACGGTTTGCCACCTGTCCGACTGCGTGAACTTTTCCAGCCATCCTTTTGTCTACTGCCATCGAATTCACCTTCGCGGTAGCTGCAGCGGCATCATCTTCAACTTGGATGTGCTCATTGATGCGCTGCATCAACAGCTCCATGGTTGCTGGCTGATCCATGGTGAGTGAGTCTTGCAGCCTATGTCCGACTAGGAGACCGCGCTTGTACTGTGTGATCGCCAAGTTGGCCGGGCAATCAAGAATCTCATTGAAGGTTTTCCAATACTTGGCGTTGTACGCCTTGAGTGAGTCGCTAGGTTCCATCTTGATGCTCAGAAGGTGGTCGACCTCTTTGGGCGTTCGGGTGTTGGTTTTGAATTGGGTCACGAACGCTTCCGCCAGCTACTGCTACCTTACGATACTTTCCTCCGGCAGTCTCTCGAACCATTTTAGGCCCAACTCACCCAAACTTGACAGGAAAATAAGGCACGTAAGTGCGTTATTTCGTTTATAGCCAACCATGACTTGTCGGAAGTGGCTCACATGCATGTATGGGTCGATCTTTCCATCATAGAGCGTAAACTTGGGCTGGTGGAAGCCCGCAAGGAGCGACATGGTTTCTATCTCAAGGGAGAAAGGGGTGGCGCTCATCCTCGACAAGTCTCTGTCCAAAGGGACATGTACAGCTGGGCGTAGTGGCGGCATTACGACTTCTTCACCTGTGCGACTTCCGTGGGACAACCACTGTAATGCCGACACCCTTTGCACCTCCCGCCGGCGCGCTTGTTCTTCCAAGACGTCCCTCAAGTCCTTCGAACGAGCAGAGTAAGAGTATCTCGACGTCGTCGATGGACGTGAGGGATGGTAGCTGCTATCCCACGCGCATGACTTCTCTACTAGCGAGTCAAAGTTTCCAACCCCATAGCTCTTGGTTATGGAAAGGGAAGGCGTCCTTCGTTGGTTTTGGCTACCTAAGCGACGGGATTGGGTGCGCTTACTATGGTTACTCACTCCAGCAACATCTTTCCCTTTGACTTGCTGCTTTAGCGCCTCCATCTCCGCCGCCATCCTCCGAATGATGACGTCTTGGTCTTTCAGCTTGTGCTCCAGGCGTTGGGCATGTGACTCTCTTCGCCGCTGATGCCTATTTGGATTTTGCATGTCGTCAGTGCTCTTTGCGCCCTTATCTCGCGCATCTCTGGGGAGCCCTCTAAAGGAAGTCTCCAGGCCAGCCATGGTCAGAATGGCTGGAGGGCCGTCTCTCCTCCGGATTGACTCCAGGGTGATGTCGTCGACGACAAACAGCGGAGTTTCATCGTTGTGAGCCATGAAAAGTGGTGGGAAAAGCTTGGAGGACAAGGTTTTGTCTGTCAGAGATTTCCACAGATGGCGCCAATTGTACAAGGAGGAAATATTCGACGCTCTCCATACTCCTCATGTCCAAGCTTCAAGTAACGTCACTTAACCTGAGAACAGAAAGATGGTGAGCTACCTGGTGGTGTGCTGTTGGAAAAACCCTCCAACGATCAAGTTTGCACACTTAGAGAGAGAATGAGAGAAAGAGAAACAAAGGGGTAGGTAGTTCTGATAACCATATGTTCCAGACCTGCGCATGGATACATAGCGTCGTTTATATAGTTTCTGCGCACTCCTCTCTGTTGTCCTCCTTCTGACGCGTGGATATGTTCCCTTCTCACATTCCTCAACGTGTTAGTGGGAATACTGCCAAACACCAAATGTCAATACCGCTTAACGGTATTGACACGTATGAACGGCAGAATCTCCTTCTAGTAGTCAAATTACACCATGAAGCATTCCCCACCGAGCTATACCGAGCGCGGTGCCGCAATCTCCCTTTCGAAACCACGCAACTTGATCGGTCCCATCGAACAAAACTCGTTTGCAGACCCAATCGAGCTCCGTAATCCACGGTGAGCCCCTGTTCAATCGAATCTGGCCTTACAAGGACAAACTCCGTCCAACTTAGCCGAGCGCACACCTCAGCCGGGCTAGTAGCTTAAAGTTGTCCCCAACTTGACTGGACCTACTCCTCAGTCCAGCACGCGTCTCACGTCTGACCAAGTATAGATCTCAACTCCAGCCCAAACTAGTTCAGCCCACAACTAAGTTATAAATCTTCCTCTCAGTTACAATTATCGAATTTGACCTAAATTTTCATAGATGACAAACTTACAAAATAAATAATTTGGATCATCAAAATGAAATCCGTAATCGGCTCAATGAGTCTGATCAAGTTTAGATTTGAAGTTTAAAGTTTCCTTTGATATGAGCTATTTTGGCTTAAATTAGCCAATAAAAATAAAACATGTTAATTTAGTTAACAAGATAAAATGTCACATTCAAATTATAATTATTTCATTTTTTCTTTCATAACCATCAAATTAATTACAAAAAAAATAAAAATAAAAAATTATCTCAAACACAATTTTTTTAGTCAAGTTAAAATAGTTAAAAAATCAAACTAAATTAACTTATTCCAAAAAGACTAAAAAAATTAAACCTAACATAGAATACGAAAGTAAAAACAGAAACTAGTATCAAATAGTCCTTGTTGGTTTCAAGCTTAAACCCAAAACGGAATGCGAAACCAAAAACAAAAACAGGTACCAAAACCTAGGAAGGAACTGATGAATCCAACCCAAAAACGGCGAAAATTGTTGAATAGCAAAATACATTTTTTCAGAATGGATCAGCGAGAGCATGGATCAGCGAGAGCAAAGTTATGAGTTGTTGAAATTTTAGTACAATTTATATATTTAATCATAATTTGCATGATGAAATTGATCAAGTCTTTCTTTTGTATGGCTCAGACAAAAGATCGATTACTTACACAAATTACAAAAAATAAAATAATAATAATTAATAAATATATAAATAAATAAATTTTATTAGAGAAACATCAATGTAGTGCTGGCTTAGCCATATATGATAATCAATGTTTAGATATTTAATAGAGAGGAAATCAGTAGCGATTGAAAAAAATTTAAAATCTTAAGCTAAATATAAGTATTAGGTCTTAATTTATGACATCTTTAAAAAATTAATGCCTTTAAATTTAAAAATAAGAATTTTTCAAATGTTTTTGTGGGTCGTAGGCAACATACTGAATGATTTAAGGATAAATTACAAACACACCTCTGAGATTTATTTAAATTACAAATTACCCTTGTGATTCCTAAAATTACATTATACCCTCTAAGGTTTCTAATTTCATAATAAATAGGTCATTTCATTAATAAATCATCAAGTTAATTAACAGTTTTTAATAATGTTAAAATTTTATTTCAATTAATAATTTAAATAATTTTATTATTGTATAGATAAACAATTAGAATTTCACTTTTTTAATTAATTTTGTTAAATAAAAAATTCTGACAAAGAAGTATTTGTAATTTTTTAAACCACAAAAAATAATTCGTATTTTAAACAAAATTCAAAAAGTATATTTATAATTTATCCATAATTTAATGATTGAGCTACCTACGGAGGAATGATAAGATAGAGATAAGCATAGTTTTGGAAAACTCTCTCTTGACTTTTGCATTGTATTGTGTCGTTTTGTCTGAATTTATTTTTTTATTTTTATTTTTATTTTTTTATTTTTTTAATTTTTTTTGTGGCAATTTGAGAATTGTTCTAAAGATTGATAAGATTTTTGTTCCTTTTATTTACAAAATACTTTTTCTGTACAAAAAAAATATGAGTAAAGCTTTTTCAGGAAAAAGTAATTTTAAATAAAAATAATCAAAAATAACTATACTTTTATAGAAGTGTAAGTGAGTATATGTATTTGGTGCAATTTAAAGCTGTGGCATGGGAGGCAAATTTTACTTGCTCCAACTTCCACTTGCATGAGAGTGTAATTAGTTTAAATTATTCCCTTTAGCAATTTTTCCTAGTTGTTTCACTATTTGTATAATTTTTACACTTGTTATATTATTAAAATTTTCATTTTAATAGTAATTACTACATAATATGAAGACACGTATTATAAAAATTAGTTTGAAGAATATTTTGTAAAAAATTCATTAAATTTCTAAAATACTTGTATAGGTAGAATTAATTTTTATTGAACTAGATAATCGAAATATACTGATAAATTTTTTAGTGTAGAACTGTGAAACTGAATCAATTTTTACGGTTTGATTTTGGTTTTGATTCCAAAAATGATGTGATTTTAAAAAAATTAAAAAATTAAAAAATAAATAAATAAATAACCTATACCTTCATTTGTGGTGCTAAAGCTTCATTCTTCTTGATAACTTGGCGTGCACATAAAAAAGACCATGACATTGGGTTCCTAGTGTTGACATTATAAACTAAAGGGCTCATTGCCCTAGGCCTTTGGCCTAAGTAAATTGAAGCAGCAAACTCCCGTTAGCATAATATTATCTTTTTTAAGTGTATTCTTACGATTTTGTTATTCTTTTAAGAAAATGTCTTGTGTTAATTTAAAGAAGTTAATCAACTTATATAGTAGAGTGTAATTTTTTCATAGAGCGATGTGGGATGGACACCATTAGACTCCCACATAAGTCCCAAATTGACTGACTTCCTGAAAAGGGAGTTCCCACAAACAATGCTAAATGAAGAAGCCAACCCTCCATTAACATAATATTATCCACTGGGTGTACCCTCACAATTTTGTTCTTCTTTTAAAAAAAAAAAAATATTATTCTAACGGAGAGTTGGCTACTTCATAAATGATACAAATTGACCTTTCATTTATTCTTTTTTCATGGCACACATTGAGTGTAAGAGTCCTTTGCACCATGTGCCTTCTTGTATTCATAGTACTAATTTTATTATGTACCAGGTAGGATGTCATATTTTTTGCCAAAATTTTGTAGTTCTGTTTTCATTTCACAATTACTGAGACATGTGATGTATGAATACGTTTTAGGACCATCTTAAAAAGGACCATCCTAAAAAGGACCATCCTCACAAACAACAAAGTAGTCTAGGAGATCGATTAGAGAGTAGAGACTGGCAATAAACATGATTGTTACGGATACTTATATGGACACCTACAAAAAAGTGACGTTGCTAACGTGGTTCGACACCCATTTTGCCGTCACCGTATGCGAGTTGTGCTACACGTGTATGGGCGTGTTGCCTATCCATCCAAGTTAAGTTACCCAACACATAAGTTACACGTTGGACACTGCTTAATTACCCATCTATCTATGCCTTTTACACAATACTTTATATAAATTTTAAGGAAAAAAATTAATTAATTAATTTTTATTGGCTGCTTAGGCCAAAAATTGTCACGTGATTTGGAGCATTATGTGACTATGTGTCTTATTAATAGTATTTTGTCATTTGCTTACATAAATAGGTCATAAAAACATAAAATTCTATATTATTGGAAACATAATATTTTAAAAATATCAAGGACTAAATAATTATTCTGGTAATGAAAGTAGATGATGGGATGTAGAGTTTGACGTTATAGCCAAGCTATGGTGGTATGGACTAGGTCGGGAGGTACAATGAATGGTGGTATGGACTAGGTTGAGGTACAATTCATTGTGGAAGCCTATTGAATACTGATGCAGAGTGTGTTGGGTGGTTTTATGAAAACTCCTTACGGTTGGTTTGGAAAGTAAGTTGATTTTTTGATTTTTTAACTTTTTTGATTATTTTAATTTGGGTTAAAAAGTTTGGTTTGGGAAAAGTTTTTTGACTTTTTTGACTTTTTTGTGAGAGAATAGTGTAATGATTATGGGTTGGATGTGATGTTTTGTTTGTTGTGGTTAAAATAGTCTATTTTGTCTTTTGTGGTTAAAATAGCTAAAAAAGCCTACAAAACCACTTCCCAAACGGTGCCTTACTCTGCTAATAATCAGTGGCGGAGGGAAGTGAGGACCAGGAGGGTCACGTGCTCTTCTTGAATTTTGGGTTTTTTTTTTATAAATATAAAGAAAATACTTTATGCGATGCCTCAGCCCCGCCCAAGCAAACTATGTAATGCAAGAGATCCATGAAGGAATCTGTGGCAATCACTCGGGTGGCAGGTCTCTCGCACACAAAGTACTCCGTACAGGCTACTTCTGGCCGACTCTTAACCAAGATGCTATTGATTTTGTGCTCAAATGCGACAAGTGTCAACGCTTCGCCAACATTCCCCATGCTCCCCCCACTGAGCTGATCACCCTCTGCAGCCCTTACCCGTTCGCCAAATGGGGGATCGACTTGGTTGGTCCACTTCCCACTGGTCGAGGCCAAACCAAGTTCGCGATTGTTGCCATTGATTATTTCACCAAGTGGGTCGAGGCAGAACCCCTCGCCACAATTACCGAGCGGAACACCACCAAGTTTATCTGGCAATCGATTGTCTGCCGATTTGGCATCCCTCAGGCCATCGTCTCTGACAACGGCAAACAGTTCGACAACGCTAAATATAGGAAATTTTGCGCAGATCTCCAGATTCAACCATGCTTTTCTTCCCCCGGTCATCCCCAAGCAAACGGCCAAGTTGAAGTCACCAACCGCTCTCTTCTGAAGATCATCAAAACTAAGCTCGAAGCTGCTAAAGGCCTCTGGGCTGAGGAACTACCACATGTACTATGGGCTTACCGAACCACTGCCCGGACTCCTACTGGGGAAACCCCTTTTCGCTTAACATATGGCGCTGAGGCGGTCATTCCGGTAGAAGTCGGTCAGCCTACCCCCAGGGTTTTGCATCCGGATCACGCCTCAACCGAAGAACTCCGTCGAGCAGACCTAGACCTCATCGAAGAGCTCAGAGAGACCGCTGCTGTCAGATTGGCTTCGTACCAGCAGAAAATGAGAATGCACTACAACCGCCGAGTCCGACCACGGGAGTTCTCTATTGGCGACCTTGTCTTGAGAGAAGCAACTCTCGCCACAAAGAATCCGACCGAGGGCAAACTGGCAGCCAAATGGGAGAGGCCCTACGTGGTGAAAGCCCGACCACGACCAGGCACTTATCGACTTCAAGACATGGACGGCCGAGACCTTCCCCATCCCTGGAATGCTGAACATCTGAAGCGTTACTATCAATGAATCCTTACTTTTGTATTGTCAAACTTGTTGTATTTTCCTTTTTCGATTCATAATACAAATATCGATTGGAGTTCCAACCTTCTATAATTCAACTGTCTGAATGTCGCTTCCATGAAACTTTCATTTACAGCACCACTTTCAAAAGCCTCAGTCCGACTTGAGCACTTACAAAAGCCTCAGTCCGACCTGAGCACTTACAAAAGCCTCAGTCCGACCTGAGCACTTTCAAAAGCCTCAGTCTGACCTGAGCACTTACAAAAGCCTCAGTCCGACCTGAGCACTTTCAAAAGCCTCAGTCCGACCTGAGCACTTACAAAAGCCTCAGTCCGACCTGAGCACTTTCAAAAGCCTCAGTCCGACCTGAGCACTTACAAAAGCCTCAGTCCGACCTGAGCACTTTCAAAAGCCTCAGTCCGACCTGAGCACTCTCAAAAGCCTCAGTCTGACCTGAGCACTACAAAAGCCTCAGTCCGACCTGAGCACTTACAAAAGCCTCAGTCTGACCTGAGCACTTTCAAAAGCCTCAGTCCGACCTGAGCACTTTCAAAAGCCTCAGTCCGACCTGAGCACTTTCAAAAGCCTCAGTCTGACCTCACCTCCCAGCCGGAATGGCATCCCCTTACCCTGAACAAGACGAACCACGGCGTAAGCTTTCGGTGGGAAGGTCAGAACGGCTGAGACAGCGAAATGATTACCAAAGGATATAAGCAAGACTTGAAGACAAGAAGAAGGTTATGTTTACCTATCTCTCTCTCTCTCTCTCTACACTTTGTCTATCACCCTCTCTAATTCACACACCGGAGGGTTCGCCGGGGGACTACCCCGTCCCCCGTTGAACTTGCTTGCAGGTTATCCAGTGGGCTTGAGGAGCTTGGATCGGTCTAGCCCATTCACCAGGACGAACTGCATTATTAGTTGGCGCCGTCTGTGGGAACTGGTTTATCCGTGCGCCAGTTGTGTTCATTGCCGCCGGAGACCCTGTTCCAGGAACCTTTTCATCCCATCCGTCAAGTGTATGGTCACGACTAGATCCATGGCTTCCCACCATAATGCTACAGATCACCAAACCGACCCTCCCAATCCAAACAACCCACCACAATACTTCATCGAGCTCACTAACAGCATCAACCGTATGGCCGAACAAAACCAGGCCTTAATCAATGCTCTGCTCCAACGGAACCTCCCTATTCCTCCACCACCTCCAGATATTCCACCCCATCCAGAACAAGTTCCGGGCCATACTGTCCCACAACCCAATCCTCCCAACTCGGGGGGCTTGCAACCCCCTCACCCACATATACATCCACCTCCTCCACCCCCACGTCCATCAATCATAGCTCCAGCTCCCGAGGGAGAAGCCAGCAGCGTCCAACATCTGTCTCCCTCTGGCGGTGACAACATCCCCTTTGGGACGCTGAACTCCGAGCCATGAAACTCCAACTCCAAGGGGTTATGCAGAATATCCAACATAAGCCCTCCACCACAGCAAACTCCCCATTTGTCGCCTCCATCCGAGACAAACCCCTACCCGCCAAGTTCAAAATGCCTACCATCGACCCCTTTGACGGAACGACCGACCCCGTCGACCACCTGGAGACCTACCGTACCCTCATGGTCCTCCATGCCTTCCCTGACGAAATCATGTGCCGAGCCTTCCCCGTGACACTGAAGGGGTCGGCTCGACTATGGTTCAGCCAGTTGCCACCAGATTCGGTCTCCACATTTTAGCATCTCAGTGACTCCTTCCTGAGCCACTTCATCGGGGCCCAACGCCAGCGACGCCCGGCGACTCAACTCCTCAACATCCGTCAGACCGAGGGGGAATCGCTGCGCAGCTTTGTCACTCGCTTCAACACCGAAGCCTTGCAAGTTGCTGAAAACGACGATAAAGTCATCCTTACAGCCTTCATGGCCGGTCTGCGGTCATCCGATTTCCTCTTCTCCCTCTCTAAGAACCCCCCGACATCCATGGCAACCTTGCTCTCCAAAGCCCAAAAGTACATGAACGCCGAGGATTCTCTAGCCGCTCGGCAGGACTCAACAACCAAATATCTGACCCCCAGAGAAAAGAGAAAAGACCAAGAACCCAGCAACACCCGGCATCATAGCCAAACATCCTGCTATGCCGACCGATCCCCCGCGCCGACCGGTCAGCACCAGTAAGACCCCCCGGTCGGTTCGAGCGATATACACCCCTCAATTCTCCCATGGAACAAGTCCTTAACCAGATCCAACGGGACTACCCCCTCAAGTGGCCTCTTCCTCCACGGAACCCTTCTAACCGTAAGGACCAGTCCAAATATTGCCGTTTCCACCTGGACCACGGCCATAACACCGACGATTGCATCAGCCTCAAAGATCAAGTGGAGACCCTCGTTCGCCAGGGGCGTCTAAGCCGGTTCACAGGCACCCGCCCTTAACAGAGGCACAATGCCGAGCCCCACAGGGACAATCGCAGGCACACCCCTCCACGACGACCGGGTCAACCAGACCAGGGCCGCGACCGACCTCCCCAGCAACCTCTGCCACAAGGTAATCCACCCCCGCCGGTCGGTGAAATCAGAGTTATCTCGGGCGTCTTGCTTGCAGGGGACCATCGCGCTCGGCTCAGAGGGCAGAACTGAGAAAAATACGGCAGGCTCGGATAAGGCAGTCATCACGGTAGACCGACCCCCCAAGCAGCCCAAGCAGTGGACCGAACCCATTACCTTCACAGACGCCGACTG
Source organism: Camellia japonica (assembly GCA_030407325.1). NCBI lineage: Eukaryota > Viridiplantae > Streptophyta > Magnoliopsida > Ericales > Theaceae > Camellia > Camellia japonica. Next base: position 27,459,863 of record JAPPVO010000014.1, read on the forward strand.
TACAGGCATTCGTTATCCACATGATGATCCTCTCGTCATCTCTACCGTCCTCTCCAACTACAAGGTCAGACAAGTCCTCATTGACAATGGCAGCTCTTCAGACATCATCTTCCTTAATTGCTTCCGCCAGCTCAAGATTGGGGAAGAGAGCCTGTCTCCACTCCAAACTCCCCTGGTCGGGTTCACTGGCGACCGCGTGACCTCCATTGGTTCCATCGACCTCCCCATCACCATCGGCGAGTATCCGCGGCAGGCCACGAAGTTGCTCACCTTCCTGGTGGTTGATTGCCCATTTGCTTACAACATCATCCTCGGCCGCACTGCCCTCAACGCCCTCCAAGCCATCACATCCACCTATCATCTTGCCATCAAGTTTCCCACCGACCTCGGAGTCGGAACAGTCAGGGGAGAACAGACCGTGGCCAGGGAGTGTTATGTTGCCTCACTTAAGGAAGTCAAGTTGAAGGAGGCGATGATCATTGAAGGACTTGATGTCCGAGATGAGGACGAGCTGATCAGAGGAGAGCCAGTTGAAGAACTCGTTGAAGTTAACATTGATCCTACCAACCCACTCAAAACTGCCAAAATCGGCAGCCAACTACCTCCCCAAGCCAAGGCCGACCTTACTGCTCTCCTGACCGAGCACAGAGACGTTTTTGCTTGGACTCATGCAGACATGCCAGGCATTGACCCCTCTTCATAACTCACCGTCTCAGTATCGAACCTCACTTCCGACCGTACCGACAAAAGCAGCGTATTTTCCACCCAGAGCGCAACAGTCTCATAGCTGCAGAAGTTGACAAACTCCTCGAGGCCCAGTTTATCCGAAACGTAGATTATCCTAAGTGGCTATCCAACGTGGTCCTAGTTCGCAAGAACAATGGCAAGTGGCGTCTCTGCGTCGACTACTCTGACCTCAACCGAGCTTGCCCCAAAGATAGCTATCCACTCCCCCGCATTGATCTACTGGTCGACGCCACGGCCGGTCATCAAATGCTCAGCTTCATGGATGCTTTCTCCGGGTACAACCAAATCGTGATGTACTCATCCGACCAGGAACACACATCTTTCATCACCGACCGGGGCACCTACCACTACCGTGTCATGCCGTTCGGACTGAAGAATGCTGGGGTCACCTACCAACGGCTAGTCAATACAGTCTTCCACCATCAGATCGGACGAAACATGGAAGTGTATGTAGATGACATGCTAGTCAAAAGCAAGCTCTCCACTAACCACCTCACCGACCTACGAGAGACTTTTGCCACCCTTCGCAAATATCAGATGAAGCTCAACCCAGAGAAGTGTGCCTTTGGCGTAGGATCTGGAAAGTTCTTGGGTTTTATGGTCAGTCAGCGCGGCATTGAGGCCAACCCTGAGAAGATCAAGGCCTTAATTGAGATGCAGTCACCCAAAACCGTTAAAGAAGTTCAAAGACTCACTGGCAGAGTGGCAGCCCTCAACCGTTTCATCTCTCGCGCAACGGACAAGTGCCTACCATTTTTCAAAGTTCTTCGGCAGACTTTTGAATGGACAACCGAATCCGAAGAAGCCTTCCAGCAGCTAAAACAATGCATGGCCAATCCTCCCCTTCTCTCACAGGCAATCACGGGTGAGCCTCTCTTCCTCTACTTGGCAGTATCAAGCACCGCAGTCAGTGCGGCTCTCATCAGAGAAGACGGCTCAGTCCAACGCCCGGTCTACTACATCAGTCGGGCTCTCAGAGGAGCGGAGCAGAACTACCCCCTATTAGAAAAACTGTCCCTGGCCTTGGTCACTGCCTCCAGACGACTCTGCCCTTACTTCCAAGCCCATTCCATAGTGGTCCTCACCGACCAGCCCCTAAGGAAGGTCATGCAGCAACCAGAGCTCTCAGGAAGACTAATGCAGTGGTCAGTAGAACTAAGCCAGTTCGACATCTCTTATCGCCCCCGGACAGCAATCAAGGGGCAAGCTGTGGCCGACTTCATCTTGGAATTCACCAATCCAGCCCCAACCACTAACCCTCCACCCCCACCCGTCCCACCAGAGCCCGAAGATCCTCATTCTTGGACGCTCAATGTTGACGGCTCGTCCCGCAGACCTCCCCTGAGGGGGGTTATTTCAAATGTGCCCTCCGCCTCTTGTTTCCGGCCAGCAACAATGAGGCCGAATATGAAGCTTTGATAGCGGGACTTCGTCTGGCCAAAGACATTGGTGTTAGCCACATCCGCGTGCTCAGTGACTCCCAACTCATCGTCGGCCAGATCACGGGGGAATTCGATGCCAAAGACAACACAATGCGGGCTTACAGGGACATGGCACTCCCCCTTGTTCGCCTCTTCAATACCTTCCAAATCAGACATATCCCTCGGGCGGAAAACTCCAAAGCAGATGAGATGACCCAGTTGGCCTCTGCCGACCATTCCGACCTTAGCCATGGAGTTCGCCTCGAATACCTAACCCTCCCAGCCATCTCGCCCGACCTACAAGAAGTGCAGTTCCATCAGACGGAGCCCATCCCTTGGGCATCAGACATCTTCCTCTTCTTGACCACTGGAGAACTCCCAGATGACCCCCAGCAGGCTGCCAAGGTCAGAGCTCGGTCGGCTAACTATATTCTGGTCAACGGCGTCCTTTACAAGCGCGGTTTTTCACGACCGTACCTGCGATGCCTCAGCCCCGCCCAAGCAACCTACGTAATGTAAGAGATCCATGAAGGAATCTGTGGCAATCACTCGGGTGGCAGGTCTCTCGCACACAAAGTACTCCGTACAGGCTACTTCTGGCCGACTCTCAACCAAGATGCTATTGATTTTGTGCTCAAATGCGACAAGTGTCAACGCTTCGCCAACACTCCCCATGCTCCCCCCACTGAGCTGATCACCCTCTGCAGCCCTTACCCGTTCGCCAAATGGGGGATCGACTTGGTTGGTCCACTTTCCACTGGTCGAGGCCAAACCAAGTTCGCGATTGTTGCCATTGATTATTTCACCAAGTGGGTCGAGGCAGAACCCCTCGCCACAATTACCGAGCGGAACACCACCAAGTTTATCTGGCAATCGATTGTCTGCCGATTTGGCATCCCTCAGGCCATCGTCTCTGACAACGGCAAACAGTCGACAACGCTAAATATAGGAAATTTTGCGCAGATCTCCAGATTCAACCATGCTTTTCTTCCCCCCGTCATCCCCAAGCAAACGGCCAAGTTGAAGTCACCAACCGCTCTCTTCTGAAGATCATCAAAACTAAGCTCGAAGCTGCTAAAGGCCTCTGGGCTGAGGAACTACCACATGTACTATGGGCTTACCGAACCACTGCCCGGACTCCTACTGGGGAAACCCCTTTTCGCTTAACATATGGCGCTGAGGCGGTCATTCCGGTAGAAGTCGGTCAGCCTACCCCCAGGGTTTTGCATCCGGATCACGCCTCAACCGAAGAACTCCGTCGAGCAGACCTAGACCTCATCGAAGAGCTCAGAGAGACCGCTGCTGTCAGATTGGCTTCGTACCAGCAGAAAATGAGAATGCACTACAACCGCCGAGTCCGACCACGGGAGTTCTCTATTGGCGACCTTGTCTTGAGAGAAGCAACTCTCGCCACAAAGAATCCGACCGAGGGCAAACTGGCAGCCAAATGGGAGAGGCCCTACGTGGTGAAAGCCCGACCACGACCAGGCACTTATCGACTTCAAGACATGGACGGCCGAGACCTTCCCCATCCCTGGAATGCTGAACATCTGAAGCGTTACTATCAATGAATCCTTACTTTTGTATTGTCAAACTTGTTGTATTTTCCTTTTTCGATTCATAATACAAATATCGATTGGAGTTCCAACCTTCTATAATTCAACTGTCTGAATGTCGCTTCCATGAAACTTTCATTTACAGCAGCACCACTTTCAAAAGCCTCAGTCCGACTTGAGCACTTACAAAAGCCTCAGTCCGACCTGAGCACTTACAAAAGCCTCAGTCCGACCTGAGCACTTTCAAAAGCCTCAGTCTGACCTGAGCACTTACAAAAGCCTCCGAGTCCGACCTGAGCACTTTCAAAAGCCTCAGTCCGACCTGAGCACTTACAAAAGCCTCAGTCCGACCTGAGCACTTTCAAAAGCCTCAGTCCGACCTGAGCACTTACAAAAGCCTCAGTCCGACCTGAGCACTTTCAAAAGCCTCAGTCCGACCTGAGCACTCTCAAAAGCCTCAGTCTGACCTGAGCACTTACAAAAGCCTCAGTCCGACCTGAGCACTTACAAAAGCCTCAGTCTGACCTGAGCACTTTCAAAAGCCTCAGTCCGACCTGAGCACTTTCAAAAGCCTCAGTCCGACCTGAGCACTTTCAAAAGCCTCAGTCTGACCTCACCTCCCAGCCGGAATGGCATCCCCTTACCCTGAACAAGACGAACCACGGCGTAAGCTTTCGGTGGGAAGGTCAGAACGGCTGAGACAGCGAAATGATTACCAAAGGATATAAGCAAGACTTGAAGACAAGAAGAAGGTTATGTTTTACTATCTCTCTCTCTCTCTCTACACTTTGTCTATCACCCTCTCTAATTCACACACCGGAGGGTTCGCCGGGGACTACCCCGTCCCCCGTTGAACTTGCTTGCAGGTTATCCAGTGGGCTTGAGGAGCTTGGATCGGTCTAGCCCATTCACCAGGACGAACTGCATTATTCAGTTGGCGCCGTCTGTGGGAACTGGTTTATCCGTGCGCCAGTTGTGTTCATTGCCGCCGGAGACCCTGTTCCAGGAACCTTTTCATCCCATCCGTCAAGTGTATGGTCACGACTAGATCCATGGCTTCCCACCATAATGCTACAGATCACCAAACCGACCCTCCCAATCCAAACAACCCACCACAATACTTCATCGAGCTCACTAACAGCATCAACCGTATGGCCGAACAAAACCAGGCCTTAATCAATGCTCTGCTCCAACGGAACCTCCCTATTCCTCCACCACCTCCAGATATTCCACCCCATCCAGAACAAGTTCCGGGCCATACTGTCCCACAACCCAATCCTCCCAACTCGGGGGGCTTGCAACCCCCTCACCCACATATACATCCACCTCCTCCACCCCCACGTCCATCAATCATAGCTCCAGCTCCCGAGGGAGAAGCCAGCAGCGTCCAACATCTGTCTCCCTCTGGCGGTGACAACATCCCCCTTTGGGACGCTGAACTCCGAGCCATGAAACTCCAACTCCAAGGGGTTATGCAGAATATCCAACATAAGCCCTCCACCACAGCAAACTCCCCATTTGTCGCCTCCATCCGAGACAAACCCCTACCCGCCAAGTTCAAAATGCCTACCATCGACCCCTTTGACGGAACGACCGACCCCGTCGACCACCTGGAGACCTACCGTACCCTCATGATCCTCCATGCCTTCCCTGACGAAATCATGTGCCGAGCCTTCCCCGTGACACTGAAGGGGTCGGCTCGGCTATGGTTCAGCCAGTTGCCACCAGATTCGGTCTCCACATTTCAGCATCTCAGTGACTCCTTCCTGAGCCACTTCATCGGGGCCCAACGCCAGCGACGCCCGGCGACTCAACTCCAACATCCGTCAGACCGAGGGGGATCGCTGCGCAGCTTTGTCACTCGCTTCAACACCGAAGCCTTGCAAGTTGCTGAAAACGACGATAAAGTCATCCTTACAGCCTTCATGGCCGGTCTGCGGTCATCCGATTTCCTCTTCTCCCTCTCTCAAGAACCCCCCGACATCCATGGCAACCTTGCTCTCCAAAGCCCAAAAGTACATGAACGCCGAGGATTCTCTAGCCGCTCGGCAGGACTCAACAACCAAATATCTGACCCCCAGAGAAAAGAGAAAAGACCAAGAACCCAGCAACACATCAGCATATAGCCAAACATCCCGCTATGCCGACCGATCCCCTCGCGCCGACCGGTCAGCACCAGTAAGACCCCCCGGTCGGTTCGAGCGATATACACCCCTCAATTCTCCCATGGAACAAGTCCTTAACCAGATCCAACGGGACTACCCCCTCAAGTGGCCTCTTCCTCCACGGAACCCTTCAACCGTAAGGACCAGTCCAAATATTGCCGTTTCCACCAGGACCACGGCCATAACACCGACGATTGCATCAGCCTCAAGATCAAGAAGTGGAGACCCTCGTTCGCCAGGGGCGTCTAAGCCGGTTCACAGACACCCCCCTCAACAGAGGCACAAAGCCGAGCCCCACAGGGACAATCGCAGGCACACCCCTCCACGACGACCGGGTCAACCAGACCAGGGCCGCGACCGACCTCCCCAGCAACCTCTGCCACAAGGTAATCCACCCCCGCCGGTCGGTGAAATCAGAGTTATCTCGGGCGGTCTTGCTTGCAGGGGACCGTCGCGCTCGGCTCAGAGGGCAGAACTGAGAAAAATACGGCAGGGCTCGGATAAGGCAGTCATCACGGTAGACCGACCCCCCAAGCAGCCCAAGCAGTGGACCGAACCCATTACCTTCACAGACGCCGACTGTACAGGCATCCGTTATCCACATGATGATCCTCTCGTCATCTCTGCCGTCCTCTCCAACTACAAGGTCAGACGAGTCCTCATTGACAATGGCAGCTCTTCAGACATCATCTTCCTTAATTGCTTCCGCCAGCTCAAGATTGGGGAAGAGAGCCTGTCTCCACTCCAAACTCCCCTGGTCGGGTTCACTGGCGACCGCGTGACCTCCATTGGTTCCATCGACCTCCCCATCACCATCGGCGAGTATCCGCGGCAGGCCACGAAGTTGCTCACCTTCCTGGTGGTTGATTGCCCATTGCTTACAACATCATCCTCGGCCGCACTGCCCTCAACGCCCTCCAAGCCATCACATCCACCACCTATCATCTTGCCATCAAGTTTCCCACCGACCTCGGAGTCGGAACAGTCAGGGGAGAACAGACCGTGGCCAGGGAGTGTTATGTTGCCTCACTTAAGGAAGTCAAGTTGAATGAGGCGATGATCATTGAAGGACTTGATGTCCGAGATGAGGACGAGCTGATCAGAGGAGAGCCAGTTGAAGAACTCGTTGAAGTTAACATTGATCCTACCAACCCACTCAAAACTGCCAAAATCGGCAGCCAACTACCTCCCCAAGCCAAGGCCGACCTTACTGCTCTCCTGACCGAGCACAGAGACGTTTTTGCTTGGACTCATGCAGACATGCCAGGCATTGACCCCTCTTTCATAACTCACCGTCTCAGTATCGAACCTCACTTCCGACCGTACCGACAAAAGCAGCGTATTTTCCACCCAGAGCGCAACAGTCTCATAGCTGCAGAAGTTGACAAACTCCTCGAGGCCCAGTTTATCCGAAACGTAGATTATCCTAAGTGGCTATCCAACGTGGTCCTAGTTCGCAAGAACAATGGCAAGTGGCGTCTCTGCGTCGACTACTCTGACCTCAACCGAGCTTGCCCCAAAGATAGCTATCCACTCCCCCGCATTGATCTACTGGTCGACGCCACGGCCGGTCATCAAATGCTCAGCTTCATGGATGCTTTCTCCGGGTACAACCAAATCGTGATGTACTCATCCGACCAGGAACACACATCTTTCATCACCGACCGGGGCACCTACCACTACCGTGTCATGCCGTTCGGACTGAAGAATGCTGGGGCCACCTACCAACGGCTAGTCAATACAGTCTTCCACCATCAGATCGGACGAAACATGGAAGTGTATGTAGATGACATGCTAGTCAAAAGCAAGCTCTCCACTAACCACCTCACCGACCTACGAGAGACTTTTGCCACCCTTCGCAAATATCAGATGAAGCTCAACCCAGAGAAGTGTGCCTTTGGCGTAGGATCTGGAAAGTTCTTGGGTTTTATGGTCAGTCAGCGCGGCATTGAGGCCAACCCTGAGAAGATCAAGGCCTTAATTGAGATGCAGTCACCCAAAACCGTTAAAGAAGTTCAAAGACTCACTGGCAGAGTGGCAGCCCTCAACCGTTTCATCTCTCGCGCAACGGACAAGTGCCTACCATTTTTCAAAGTTCTTCGGCAGACTTTTGAATGGACAACCGAATCCGAAGAGGCCTTCCAGCAGCTAAAACAATGCATGGCCAATCCTCCCCTTCTCTCACAGGCAATCACGGGTGAGCCTCTCTTCCTCTACTTAGCAGTATCAAGCACCGCAGTCAGTGCGGCTCTCATCAGAGAAGACGGCTCAGTCCAACGCCCGGTCTACTACATCAGTCGGGCTCTCAGGGGAGCGGAGCAGAACTACCCCCTATTAGAAAAACTGTCCCTGGCCTTGGTCACCGCCTCCAGACGACTCCGCCCTTACTTCCAAGCCCATTCCATAGTGGTCCTCACCGACCAGCCCCTGAGGAAGGTCATGCAGCAACCAGAGCTCTCAGGAAGACTAATGCAGTGGTCAGTAGAACTAAGCCAGTTCGACATCTCTTATCGCCCCCGGACAGCAATCAAGGGGCAAGCTGTGGCCGACTTCATCTTGGAATTCACCAATCCAGCCCCAACCACTAACCCTCCACCCCCACCCGCCCCACCAGAGCCCGAAGATCCTCATTCTTGGACGCTCAATGTTGACGGCTCGGGCAGGAATGGGCCCGCATCACCTCCCCCCTGAGGGGGTTATTTCAAATGTGCCCTCCGCCTCTTGTTTCCGGCCAGCAACAATGAGGCCGAATATGAAGCGTTGATAGCAGGACTTCGTCTGGCCAAAGACATTGGTGTTAGCCACATCCGCGTGCTCAGTGACTCCCAACTCATCGTCGGCCAGATCACGGGGGAATTCGATGCCAAAGACAACACAATGCGGGCTTACAGGGACATGGCACTCCCCCTTGTTCGCCTCTTCAATACCTTCCAGATCAGACACATCCCTCGGGCGGAAAACTCCAAAGCAGATGAGATGGCCCAGTTGGCCTCTGCCGACCATTCCGACCTTAGCCATGGAGTTCGCCTCGAATACCTAACCCTCCCAGCCATCTCGCCCGACCTACAAGAAGTGCAGTTCCTCCAGACGGAGCCCATCCCTTGGGCATCAGACATCTTCCTCTTCTTGACCACTGGAGAACTCCCAGATGACCCCCAGCAGGCTGCCAAGGTCAGAGCTCGGTCGGCTAACTATATTCTGGTCGACGGCGTCCTTTACAAGCGCGGTTTTTCACGACCGTACCTGCGATGCCTCAGCCCCGCCCAAGCAACCTATGTAATGTAAGAGATCCATGAAGGAATCTGTGGCAATCACTCGGGTGGCAGGTCTCTCGCACACAAAGTACTCCGTACAGGCTACTTCTGGCCGACTCTCAACCAAGATGCTATTGATTTTGTGCTCAAATGCGACAAGTGTCAGCGCTTCGCCAACATCCCCATGCTCCCCCCACTGATGATCACCCTCTGCAGCCCTTACCCGTTCGCCAAATGGGGGATCGACTTGGTTGGTCCACTTTCCACTGCGAGGCCACCCAAGTTCGCGATTGTTGCCATTGATTACTTCACCAAGTGGGTCGAGGCAGAACCCCTCGCCACAATTACCGAGCGGAACACCACCAAGTTTATCTGGCAATCGATTGTCTGCCGATTTGGCATCCCTCAGGCCATCGTCTCTGACAACGGCAAACAGTTCGACAACGCTAAATATAGGAAATTTTGCGCAGATCTCCAGATTCAACCATGCTTTTCTTCCCCCGGTCATCCCCAAGCAAACGGCCAAGTTGAAGTCACCAACCGCTCTCTTCTAAAGATCATCAAAACTAAGCTCGAAGCTGCTAAAGGCCTCTGGCTGAGGAACTACCACATGTACGTACTATGGGCTTACCGAACCACTGCCCGGACTCCTACTGGGGAAACCCCTTTTCGCTTAACATATGGCGCTGAGGCGGTCATTCCGGTAGAAGTCGGTCTGCCTACCCCCAGGGTTTTGCATCCGGATCTCGCCTCAACCGAAGAACTCCGTCGAGCAGACCTGGACCTCATCGAAGAGCTCAGAGAGACCGCTGCTGTCAGATTGGCTTCGTACCAGCAGAAAATGAGAACGCACTACAACCGCCGAGTCCGACCACGGGAGTTCTCTATTGGCGACCTTGTCTTGAGAGAAGCAACTCTCGCCACAAAGAATCCGACCAAGGGCAAACTGGCAGCCAAATGGGAGAGGCCCTACGTGGTGAAAGCCCGACCACGACCAGGCACTTATCGACTTCAAGACATGGACGGCCGAGACCTTCCCCATCCCTGGAATGCTGAACATCTGAAGCGTTACTATCAATGAATCCTTACTTTTGTATTGTCAAACTTGTTGTATTTTCCTTTTTCGATTCATAATACAAATATCGATTGGAGTTCCAACCTTCTATAATTCAACTGTCTGAATGTCGCTTCCATGAAACTTTCATTTGCAGCACCACTTTAAAAAGCCTCAGTCCGACTTGAGCACTTACAAAAGCCTCAGTCCGACCTGAGCACTTACAAAAGCCTCAGTCCGACCTGAGCACTCTCAAAAGCCTCAGTCTGACCTGAGCACTTACAAAAGCCTCAGTCTGACCTGAGCACTTACAAAAGCCTCAGTCCGACCTGAGCACTTTCAAAAGCCTCAGTCCGACCTGAGCACTTACAAAAGCCTCAGTCTGACCTAAGCACTTACAAAAGCCTCAGTCCGACCTGAGCACTTTCAAAAGCCTCAGTCTGACCTGAGCACTTACAAAAGCCTCAGTCCGACCTGAGCACTTACAAAAGCCTCAGTCCGACCTGAGCACTTTCAAAAGCCTCAGTCCGACCTGAGCACTTAGAAAAGCCTCAGTCCGACCTGAGCACTCGCAAAAGCCTCAGTCTGACCTGAGCACTTACAAAAGCCTCAGTCCGACCTGAGCACTTACAAAAGCCTCAGTCCGACCTGAGCACTTTCAAAAGCCTCAGTCCGACCTGAGCACTTTCAAAAGCCTCAGTCCGACCTGAGCACTTACAAAAGCCTCAGTCCGACCTGAGCACTTTCAAAAGCCTCAGTCCGACCTGAGCACTTACAAAAGCCTCAGTCCGACCTGAGCACTTACAAAAGCCTCAGTCCGACCTGAGCACTGTCAAAAGCCTCAGTCCGACCTGAGCACTGACAAAAGCCTCAGTCCGACCTGAGCACTGACAAAAGCCTCAGTCCGACCTGAGCACTCTCAAAAGCCTCAGTCCGACCTGAGCACTTACAAAAGCCTCAGTCCGACCTGAGCACTCTTAAAAGCTTCAGTCTGACCTGAGCACTTACAAAAGCCTCAGTCCGACCTGAGCACTTACAAAAGCCTCAGTCCGACCTGAGCACTTTCAAAAGCCTCAGTCGGACCTGAGCACTTTCAAAAGCCTCAGTCTGACCTGAGCACTTACAAAAGCCTCAGTCCGACCTGAGCACTTTCAAAAGCCTCAGTCCGACCTGAGCACTTTCAAAAGCCTCAGTCCGACCAAGCACTCTCGAACATCAGAAGACCCAGCGAAACAAGTACCAGCATAGCCTTGGGAGAACACTTAGTCACAAGTTAAGGTCACAAAATTTTACAACATCTCTACTTAGTCAAATTCTAACAGTGTTCCCCAATTTCTCCCCTACAGGTTTACTATTGGCCCCTTTAGTTACAATTTAAAACCTACTTTCCTGCCCTCATTCATTGAATTTTTACACAAGTCCAATCTCACTCTGCGCGAAGGAATTTTATCAGTTCACTCTTACCCTGCGAGATGGAATTTTCAATTTGACAAATTCAAATTCACAAGTTCTTCCTCTTCAATTTATCAGTTCAATTTTATCAATCCAATCTCACAAGTTCAAATTCACTTGGTTCACTTAGCTCAAGTTCACTCTGTCATGAAGTTGAATTTTCTCATAAGTTCATTACTCGTTTTTATTACAAGCATTTCTCCATCTCACACCCACCAAACAACATAAATACAAATTCATTTATTACAATACTTCAAAATGTGTACATCAGTTTCTTACAATACTTCCAAAACAAAACAAAACAAAAATGTGTGTACAAGGACGAACCACAAATTCTTCAAGTACATTTATTTTCAGATCACTCCCCCTCCTCACTAGAGATGAGATCTGCCTCCTCTATACCCTCATCCAGGGGGGTCTGGGCCACATCATCCTCTTCAATCGCCACCCTGCTAAAGTCAAGCTCTGGGAACAGCTCTTCAGCCTTGCGTTTGAACATTTTCCACTCGCTGTCCCAGTACTCTGACATTTCATGCTTGTAGAAGTCCGACTGCTGGAAGCTCGCAATCACCTCAGACTCAGTTCTCCCAGCAGTCGTCTTCGATGGGCCAGACCCCCCAGTCTCTTCTCTTGCTAAGCTGCTGGCAACTGCAGCATCGATCGCCATCTGGAACTCAGGAGACCCTTTGAATTGAGTAACAGCTGCAACATAAAGATCAGGGTAGGCTGCCCTTTCCGAAGCCGCCTTCGCCTTCTCTTCGTTCAGCTCCTTTTGTAGGGCCTCCTTTTCAGCTGCAGCCTTGGCCCTCTCAGCCTCCAGCTCCCTCCTCCAGACCTCTCCCTCAGCAATCAACTTCCCCTTCTCTGCTTCCAATTGCTTCAGCAAGGTCTCCCTCTCTACAGCCACCCTACTCCGCTCTGCCTCCAACTCCTTGTGCAGACTCTCCCTCTGCTCCATCGCTCTGGTGCGCTCGTCCTCCACCTCTTTTTGCAGAGCCTCCGCCTTAGCATCTGCATCATCCCTTTGCTTGACGAGCTCTTCGTTGTTGGTCATGGCCTCCTCATGCCGCTCGACTGCGATGGCACAGGCCTTTTGGGACTCCTCCAACTTTTTCTGCTCACCAGTCAACTGGAACTCGAGCGACACAACCCTGCGACGCGTGTCCTCCAACTCCAACTTGACTGATGACAGCTCGGTATGGGCAGTTTTCCATGCAGCACTCTCCTTCTTCAGCTTGGTCAGATCCGCCTTGGCCTCTTCAGCTTTGATTTTGGCCGCCGCAGCTTTCCTTAGCAGAGCCCCTGCCAGGGTAGTTACCTTCATCTGGGCGGAGCATAACCCCCTGAACAGGTCGGCCTCATTAAATCCAGAGGCCGCGCGCAGAACTGACTCCTCCACCATCTTCACTAAGCGGTCTGCCCCCGCCCTAGCTGGGCCTCCATCTCCCTCCAGCCTCCCAGCCACAGCACGCGCATGGTAGATAGTGGCGCCCAGGCCAACTCCTCTTTCCTGAGGCACAGGGCCCCTTTGGGTTTGCCCCCTCCCACCTAGGTTGCCCCAACCAACCCAGCATCCACTTGCACCACTGGGGTCTTCTCCAGCCTCCCACTTGGCTCACCCCCAGCAAGCCCAGCTCCCACTTGTTCTGCTGGGGTCTTCTCCACAACGCCCACCGTCGGACTGGCTACCCCCACTTCTGGGGTGTCCTTTGTCACAAGGACCTCTGCCCCAGCTGAGACCCCCACCCCTTCTGGGGTCTGCTCCACCTCTTCCCCCTCTACTTGCTTGGCCAGACCAGCCTCTTCCATCCTCACCTCCTTTCTTCTTTTTTGGGCTGGCTCTTCTTCCCTCCGCCTCAACCTCTTCTTTTTCTTCCCCACGCCCAGCGCCTCCATCTCCTTCAACGACCTCTCTTTTAGCGAGTCTTTTGGGAGCAATCGTGGGACGAACTCGACCAAATCCTTTTCTCCCAAGGGTTTGGGACGAGGTCGGATCCTCTCCCTCGCCACTGGCCGAGCCGGTCGGTCGGCTTGGGACTCCTTGAATTTCTGGGCTTTCACCAGGATGGCCTAGTCCTCTGCCTCCTGCGCCCTCCTTCTCGCCTCCAGCTCTGATCGGTCGAGGTCTCCACCGCTCGGTTGTGGACCCAACCCAGCTTCAAACAGCGCCGACGGCTGAACCAGCTCGTCCCACTTGACTTTTTCCTTCTCCTTCCACTCCTTCACCTTCTTTACCCTCTCCTCCGCCGCCGCCCCCAACTTTAGCTCCACATACTTGGTTGGCACCTTCCACACGGTGCGCACACCGGCCCCTCTAGAGGCGGACACATAGAACCACCGCGGCCTCCAACCTTTGATTGACGTTGGTAGACCAGCCACCAAACCCTTCCCTGCCAACGCCTGAAGGGTGATCCAGGTCTCCTGCTGCCCTGAAGCTTTGTAGCAGCCAAAGAACTCCTCCACCGTCATGGCCACCCCTCCGTTCGCCTTCGGCCAAGCACTTGCGCAAGCCAACAGGATTTTCCATGCATTGGGCATCAATTGCCCTGGTGCTACCTCCAGGTGGTTGAGCACATCCACCACGATTTGCGGCAGAGGCAACCTCAGTCCACCTTTTAGAGCTTCCTCGTAGAGGGAAAACTCTCTTGCCCTGACGTCGGACGGTCTCTCCGTCGATTTTGGCACCAGCAATTCCACCTCCACCGGAATCTGGTACTTCTCGCGGATAGCCTCTAACTCCGCCGCTGTAATAATGGATCTGTCAGCCCTTGAATGCCAGTGGTCTGGTTCCACCTGGCTGATTGGCTGCGCCGTTTCTGTCACGGTAGCAACATGGGTTCGCGCCACCGATTCCCTTGCCCTGCTGGACCTGTACTGAACCGCTAGTTCCTCTGCATCGTCGTCGCCCAGAGGATCCACCCTCACATTCACGTTCTCTTCCTGCGCCATTTCTAAAGTATGTCTGCAGATCGCTTCTGAGGCAGGCACCAAGAAGTCGAAGAAATGCTCCAATGGTGTATCGCGCGCAACAAATGGTGTAATACTTGGAATGTTTTGGGTTTTTGAAAACAGGTAAGTAAATTGAACAATACCAAACGCCCACGGTTTACCCGTATTCCAAGGATCTAAGTTAATTTTTGCCAGTTTGAAAACTTTTCAAATCATCCGCCAAAACTGCCTACTCAATGCCCATAATAATGCCCTGACGTTTCACTTCTGATCTAACGCTTGACCTTTCCCCTCCCTCACAATTCTTCCACGTGTATGGCCTTGATGCGCTGACTTCTGCCCTTACCTTGTCTTTTCCACTTCAAATCATCACGTGACACGCCGCCTCTTGAGCCCCGTGCCCTTCCACTCGGTCGCCTTCACGGTCGGCCTCTCCCGCTCGGTCGGCTCTCCCGCTCGGTCGCCCTCACGGTCGGCCTCGTCCACTCGGTCACCCTCGCGGTCGGCCCTGCCCGCTCGGTCGCCCTCACGGTCGGCCTCGTCCACTCGGTCACCCTCGCGGTCGACCCTGCCCGCTCGGTCGTCCTCACGGTCGGCCTCTCTCGCTCGGTCACCCTCATGGTCGGTATCCCCCTACCGGTTGGATTCATCTTCCTTATTATTATCCCCTTCGTTGGACTAAAGCTGCACTCGGGAATGGGGGACTACTGACATGGATAGGCCCACAAGGGCCACAGCCCACCATGAGTAAACCCAGGCCCACCATCTAAACCCCATTGCATAACCCGGTTCGTAAAGCCTAGCATCACTGGAAGCCAACTGGGCAGGGAAGGCCAATAATGTTCGGACACACGGCAGATACAGGACAGGCCACGTCAGCAGACAAAGATCTGCAGAGTCATTGCCACGGCACATCACCATTAATGCGACCCATCACAGCATTTATTGCGACAACACCTCCCAACCGGAATGGCATCCCCTCACCCTGAACAAGACGAACCACGGCGTAAGCTTTCGGCGGGAAGGTCAGAACGGCTGAGACAGCGAAATGATTACCAAAGGATATAAGCAAGACTTGAAGACAAGAAGAAGGTTATGTTTACCTATCTCTCTCTCTCTCTCTCTCTACACTTTGTCTATCACTCTCTCTAATTCACACACCGGAGGGTTCGCCGGGGGACTACCCCGTTCCCCGTTGAACTTGCTTGCAGGTTATCCAGTGGGCTTGAGGAGCTTGGATCGGTCTAGCCCATTCACCAGGACGAACTGCATTATCACTTTAAATAAAAAAATTATAAAAATATTATTAGAGTGAAATGTCAATGACATTTTAAAAATTATAAGAACAATAATGATTATTTTGATTGAAAATGAAGAGACTATTATAAATCATATTATTTATGAATTTTTTTTTGAAAATTTTGAATGTAACGGTAATGTCATTATTATTGACATGTAATTATAAGTAATCTCACTATAAAGATATGAAATTTATTAGATTATTAGTTACATTTAACATGTGAGGTTCACTCTCTACGTATTTATTTAATATTAGTTTGTGATATCACATACTAATGATGACGTGGTATTACCATTATATTGAATTTCTAATTTTATTTTGTATAAAAAAAATAATTTATCATTATATAATTTATTTTAAGACTTATAGCTATATTTTTTTATATTATCCATGATAAATATCATTATTTTTTTAATATTTCTCGAAATCAATCGTAAAAAATTGCGTGAAATATTTTTGTAAAAATTTTCGATATTATAATTAATAAATAGCCCCTCTAATTTGATTTTCTGGCTCTGTCACTGCTAATTTTTTGAAAATTTTATGACGATCATGTGCAGAATCAATAAGAAGCGTTATGTAATTAAATATTTTTAAAAATTAGAAAAAATTAAAAATATATATTTATAATTTGATCGTTGTAATAAAATAAATCTTGAATTTTTAATTTTATTAATTTAAATCTTAATTTTTTTATTTATTTTCAATCTAAACCATTTACTGCTCTTCTCTCCCTTTGGAGGTGTTTGGTGTCGCTTTTGTGAGCCAACTTATAATTTTATATTTGAAAAAGTTATTTTAAACTGTTTAGTTAAATTTATTTAAAACTGTTTATAATTTTAATAACTTATTTTAATTCAAAAAAACTTGATTCTAAGAAGTTGCCCATTCTTATTTTTGATTATCAACTTCTGATTATAACAGCTTATATACGATTATACCCTTAGATTATTATTTTTTTCGTAGAAAATGTGGATTAGTAGTCAATAACAAAAATAAATAAATGTTAATGTAATTTACAATTAATAAAGGTTAATTCAATTTACAATTAATAGGAATAAAAAAAGCATTTATATATTAAAAAACTATATCACAACTTGTTTACCAGATACTACTCAACAATCTAGTAGCTGCACCAAACAAATTAACAATTTCTGATTAAAGTCATAATCTATAATCTATTAAGTTATAATTTATAATTTATTTTAACAGTTACACCAAACACTCCTTTTGTGATCTCCCATTTTGAGGTGGGCCTGACTCATCATTAGATTAAAAAAAAATGAAAAATGAAAATGAAACAATAATTAAAAAAAGAATAAATTAACTCTTTGAATTTTACTTGAAATACGAATTGTCCCACATAGTTTTGGAAATTATATCTTACTTCATGACATTTCAAATTTCATAACAATTGATCAATTTTATTAATAAATCAAGTCAATTAACAATTTGTAATGATATCAAAATTTTATTTCAATTAATAATTCAAATAATTTTATTATTGTATAGGAGAGTACTTAGAAATTTTATTTTTTCAGTTAATTCTGTCAAATAAATTTTTTTTGACATGAGGGTATTTTTAATTTTCCAAACTATAGGGGACAATTTATATTTTAAGTAAAATCTTAGGGAGTGTATTTGTAATAAACCTTCTAAAATATGAAAGAATTTCTTGATTTTTTTTTATTAATATACATATATAAACACATAAATAATTATATTATATTATTTTTAAGTTATATTTTTGGTACTACTATGGTGAGCACAACATACCATATGCACCATATCGCAACATATGAACAAAATCTCAATATTTCTGTGTGAGTAATTTTCCGATCACACTGCCAACTCAGTGATCAGCTGGAGAGAACTGGCAGAATAGATGACACATGGCTAACCTGCAATAGAAAAAGAAGATTCCGGCGGTGGTTCGTCCACCCGGGGGCACTCCGACGATCAAGTCAGTATATCTCTCAAAGATAATCAAGTGCTAAATTCGCTGCTCAAAGCATAAATTACGTACCTTAAACCCACGGGGGTGCCTCTCTTTTATAGTTAACTCAATCCTAGTCCCGATAGAAGCCTGACTCTAATGGACTCTCATTCAGTGCTTACTTTGGACTCCTCAAGAGATAAGGATACAATCCCTAAGAATGTTATCCTTATCCGTCTTGAAGTCTTTCCTCATTCTAGGACTCTTGTCCCCTATTCGCTTATCTCGGATTCCGATACCTTCGGAGGTAACCTCGGCCTCGCCGAGATAATCTCGGTGTCAAGAACGGGACACGTGGCACCTCGGTTGACACGTCGGCGTCACCTTGCCACGTGTTGGTACTCAAAAAATATATCCCCACAACTGCCCCCTAGATTCTATTATCTCGGCATTCTGAGGTGATGGAACCTATATCGGTACTTCCTGCTAGTACGTCGGCTTAAAATTTCTTATGTCGAGATCATTTATTTCAGGCCAACATGCCTCCATTAAGACTAAGGACTCCAAGAGTTCTCTCTAACATATGAGCTGTTACGCATCATTTATTCAACTGTTTCATCCACGTGTTCCATCCTTACGGGATCGTGCCTGTGACGCGCCTGTAAAGCCGTCTTGTGTCTGTGTGCGCCGTCTGATGTATACGTTCTTCTAGGTTTCATTTAATGATTTCTTTTGCCGCCGTTTCAAGTTTTATCAAAAGTTTTCCCTCTTTTTTGTCTCTTCACTTTGCACTATCAAGTTCTTTCTCTTTCTTGCCTTTCCTCCTGAATCCGCCATTGTTCCAGCTTCTGGCTCTGCAACTGCATGCATCCCTTCATTCTAGTGAAGCTCTCGCCGCTCTGTTTCTTCTGTAACCGTCGCCTGACTTCGGCGATCCTCTCACTGGCTTCACGTTTTCTGGTAAGCCATTGTTCCTCTTGTTTTCAATTCCTTGATGCTCTCCATCATTCGTTGCCATTACTGCTTTGTTCAACATTGATTTTGCAAATCATATATCTGAATGCATTTATTCAATGGCTTTGCTCTTGCCCATGTTTTGAATGCGTACTGTTCACCTCTTTCTTGCATCTCTCCCACTGTTCTTGACCTTGTACCACTTGTACTCACTATGTTCTTGATAGTCTATCTTTGTTCTTGATTCTGAAACTTGTTCTTGTTTTTTGCTTTTTGTGTCTTTTCTAGATTTGTGCCTTCAATCTTCGTTTCTATAGACTTAGGTTTTGGGATTTGTCTATAGAACCCACAATTTAGGGAAAAACTGAAACCTGCACTTACCTAAGTGTTTACCGAGGTCCCAATAACCTTTTCAAAACATCTTCTGAAGCCCAACCTCCTTGATTAAGCCAATATCATGGGTATGTGGAAACATAGGGTAAACACCCCATCCAAACTAGAATACTTTAGACATGAGTTTGAAATCCCAATGTAGACGTCCCCGAATGCCCCGGGAGGATGAGTCCCGTTTTGTTCATTTTGGGCTCATTACAGTTCGGACTCAAATTGTCACGGTTCTCAATCTGAACCAAAGAGTCCAAATCCGGCAAATCGTTTTGAGAAAAACAGATTTTTGAAAGAAGTGCCAAACATGGACTGCTTTGCCAGATACAGAGTCGCCACCTAAATATTTTATTTTTGGAAAATTTAGGAAACCCTGACTCGTGCCTAAGGCCACGTGTCCGTCATCACCAAAGATGCCTCAGCTCGGGAACTTGGGTACAATTGGGGAAGGTCACTTCGTGAGCACCCCTGCTCGCCCGATCAAAGATCGGCCTCTACTAACCATGATATCTAGTTTTGAAAACATTATGCATTCTTATTCCGGTTATTAGCCTAGATTTACTATGTGATGCGCACAGCATACAAGTATAGACTGGATCACCTGAATTGGAACAAAACATTTCATGTTTGTTTTTGAAAGATGGTTTGCTACTCGCAAGTAGGCTTAAAATGCAGATTTTGCCACCCTCGACTGGGCTTAGAAAACATAGTTTTGCCACTATCTAGTGGGCTTAAAACTTACAGTGAATGAATTGTTCCAATCCAAATAACCCAACCTTCACCCACAGGCATTCAGGCAGTTATAACACATAAGCACATAGCCTCATGGTAAGCATGCTGTCATGGCAGTCACTCACACACATGCAAGGATGCTAAAGCGTAAAAACTTACCGAGTACTCCAAGGCAAAACAGAAACTAGTTAGTAATCATATGCATGATCCTAGTACATGTTAAAATGGCTAATGCAACACATGTAAGATGCAACTACAATAAGCTCGGCTATTCTAAGATGGCATATGATGATGCTATAGCTAACACGTATTGAACTCAGAATTGAAATACAATGCAGTGAGTATGATGCGCCGAGCCCGGTGCATACAAAATAGATGAATGAATGCAAACATGCTATCATACTGTATGCTAATTGAAACATGCCCTATTCTAACCATCATAAGCTGGTAAATAAAAGGGAGAAAGACGTGGGGTTAGAAGACATACATCACACGCACGCACACTTATTACAATTGTGCCTTCACTCGGAGGGTACGAATAAATAATATAGCCCCAAATGAATAATTACAGTCCGAATAAGTACAAAACCCTAATTAATTAACAAATGAACTAGGAAAACAGTAATTTGGCATGCAAGCCCATGGACCGCCTCAGCTCTGTTCCGAATGATGAATGATGCATGCTTGAGTTGCCTCGCGCGGAAATCCATTGCGATTCCCCAATTAGCCTCTGTTTACAATTAAGCCCGGAATATTGCACGAAGTTCCAAAAGACTGCCGGTTTCTGATTTGCTGCAACAGAGAGCAAGAAAGGGGCATGGCAATGTATTTTCACATATGTATGCTTGACTACTCTTCAGGGAGTGTAGTCCTCGATCCTCGTGCCACCAATCACGCATCTCGATGCATGATGGCCGAGAAGTCGAATTGCATGACTCAATGTGAAATGAATGCACATATGAACAAAACAAGGCCTAGACTCCATCATGGGTAATCCGGAGTATCGGCGACCAGGAATTGAGACACGTTCCGTCACTTGGAGTACGAAATGTCCCTCGTTACCCGTGCTTGGGCTAACTCCTATCCCAAACACAATGCAATATGCGTGACATGCATGAATGTGGCTAACATACAACCTAGCATACACAATGCTATGAATTGAAATGGCATACACAATGCACTAACATACAACTTAGCATACGCAATGCAAAGGATTAAAGATGGCATACACAATGCAATATGGGCTTACGCCAATATGAGTGGACCTCAGCCACACTCACATTAGCAGCCATAAGATGAAAATGAGATACTCGAGATGCGTGCACACATGCACGCAAACCGAGGACCGATCCTAAGGCACAAATGCCACTCTAACAAGGCATGGCAAGACATGAAATATGGCATACAAACATGCAAGTTCCAGCACTGAAATGTGATGCAAAATGATCCCGAAACATGGGAACATGGCACCCGATGCATGAGATGAGCCCCGAAACTCAAAACTAGGCACATGTATTGACTTGTAGCTACCCAAAGCATGCATTATTTGACCATGAAACACAAAGACAGAGCCAAGACAGTCCCAAAACATGAACATTTCTAGTTCAAAGCATGACCAAAAGATGCTAGCATGATGGACTAAAATAACATGCAAAATTAACTAGCAAACATGGGTTACATGGCATGTACATGAAGAAGGTGAGAACTCATCAAACCAGCAAAAATCAGTGAATAAAACATGCCAAAAAATGCCCAAATAACCTCTGAAATGCAGCCAACACATGAACAAATGATGGGTTCTTTTAGAGGGCCATACAAGGGGTTATTAAGCACATACAAGATAGACACTTAGCATGGAAAAATTAACTCTAAAAATCAAATATGATAGCCCTAAAACTCACCAAATTGGCCCTGAAATCAGTCAACAAAGCATGCAAGATAGGGCCTCTTTGGAAGGCCAAAAAGACCATCAAGCAAAATAAGGTTAGAGGGGGTCACCCCCCTCTTCTTTTGAGGCTCAAAACGGTGTGCTAGCCACTAAAAATCTACTGGATTTTAGTGGCTAGAAGGCCAAACAAAGCATGCAACAAGGGCTTAGTTGTAAGGCTCAAAATAGGAGGCAATCAAGCATACAAGGAAGCATATGACCTCAAACAAAAGAATGCCCTTAATCAAACATCAAGAGGGCCTCAAAAAAAGGCTTTTTCCAGTTTGTAACAAATCTCAAAAATGTTTACAAGTGAGGCTAAAATATGGTGCAAAAATAGCCCTAAAAGAGAGATAGAGAACAAGGGGGAGTAGATGGCCTCAAAAAACCAAGAGCCCTTCAACAAAGTTGAAGAGGGGCTCAAAATAAGACATCTTACAGTTTGGCTCGAAGCCCAGAAATGCTCACAAATAAGGCTAATATATCATGCAAGATAAGCCTTAAAAGAGAGATAAAGCACAAAGGGGGAGTAGAAGACCTCAAACAGAAAAATGTTCTTGATCAAACATGAAGATAAGCTCAAAATAAGACTATTTTCAGTTCAGGCCGAAGCCCAAAAAAGTAAGCAAAAGGAGCTAAGTTATAGAACAAAATAGTAAAAAAATAGGGAAAATAGGAGCTTACCCTTGTAGAGCCGACCTCCAGCAGCTTTTGGTCCAAGAAAATGAGCTTTCAACCTCTACAAATGACCTCCAAGGGGCTGGAATGGATGATGGAGGTGGTAGGCTATGGGTTGTAGTGCAAAATGGCCAAGAAATTAGGGCTTTGGAGCTTGGAATAGTGAAAATGGAGGGAGAAGGGGGTAAGCCTTGGCTGATTTTTTCTAACCCTTAGAAATGAAGTAGGGTGTTCGTTATATAGAAGGAGAGGAGCCAAAGAAAAGGGAGGAAAAACCAATTCAAATTTCCCCCCAAAAAGACAGACCCTCGGGCAGGGGGACTGGTGCAAAACAGCTGGCACAGCTGGAATGCACCAGGAGGGACAAAAATGGCTGGCCAGGTGCAAAAGGTTCAGGTGGCCGGTCGGCCACCTCCCCTGGCCGGCCGACCAGGGGTCAAAGGGGTCAAGCAAAAATGCTGGCCGGCCACCCCAGAAAGATGGCCTCCCAAGTGAGTGCAACACATCTATGTGGAGAAAAACCAGAAAATATAACCCAAGAGAGAGAAAAACCAACTTTTTAGAGGGGTTCAAAAGGGTCAAGGACAATTGCTAGCCGGCCTACCCATATTGGTGGCCTCCCAAGTGTGTACAACACAATGGTGTGGTGGAAAGTCAGAAAAAGTGACCCGGGAGTGGGAAAAACCAGCTTTCTAGTGAAGAAAACGGGCGATGAAGAGCGATGAAGAAATAAAATTGGTTTTTCAGAACAATTGCTGGCCTCCCACATTCCTACAACCTCTCTAACAATGAAAATAAGGTCCCTGCCAAAAATGGACCAAGACGGATGCAAAACGAAGGTTTGGGGGCCGAAACACGCAGTTCGGGGCCCCGAAAACAGGCTGTTAAGCACCGAAGGTGGCGTTCGACCACGAAGTTGGTCTCTCGGGCCATAGTGTCCCTCAAAAGGGAGGAAACAAAGTGTGTGCCAAAAACCGGAGCAAACGGAGGTGGTTAAGCGGTCCCGAACCGAGGCACACAGCCGACGGTTCCGAAAAATCGGAAACCGGGCTCCAAACGGAAAAAATGGCCTACGACCATGAAACGTAGCCTACGACCACTAAGAGATGATCTACGAGACCTCTCCCTCCCTTCGGGAAGAGAAAACAGAGAAAATAGGGCTTGGTTCGCAAACCGAGGCAGAGCACAAAGAAGTCCAAAAGTCCGGAGGCAAGGCTCGCGTCCGAGACTCTGAAACCTCTGAACGAGCACAATATGCAACATCACCGAGCGCTCAATTGGTGACGTCTGAGTCTTAAGGTTGGTCAAAAATGGGGTGTCTACAGTTGCCCCTCTTTGACAGAACTCGAAAGTCGTAAGTGACGGGAGTGAATGTCAAAGCCCAGAGACGACCCATTTTTGACAAGGTCGAAGACTTAGACAAACAGGCGAGATAATGAAAGATGTGCCCGCAGGCATGCCCGCAGGCAGGGGGCAAAATGCAACTGACAATGCAAGAAGCCGAAGATACCTCGTGATCATGCAAATGCAGCAAGCTGTAATGAAGCAAGTATTCACAAATAGATGCAACAGTTTTAAGCAAGAATGCAAAGCAACAACTATATTTCATGCAGTTAAGAATGCGGAGAATTATTCAATTCTCGTCACGTCTCACACGAAGAAGGTACAATACCTGTGCGGCTCGTCTAGTCGCACCAGCCTCAAATGAACCGTACATACAATATCGTGCCTGCAAAAGAAAGAAACTCAACAAGCACAGCATATTTAACAACATATGTTCAACGTGACATCGAATGCCGACAAATGTGGTGTCGATGGGTGAGTGCATCGCAATGCGAGAAGCAACGCGCGTGACAACGCAAGTTTAAGCATGGAGGCATGACAATATCAAGGAAACGTGCATAACAATGCAAGTTATATGCATGAGAATGCAAGTGACGTGCATGGCAATGCAGAACAAGTGTAAACTCGGATGCATGTTTGTCACAAAACAACGATCAAAGAAATGCAGGTTTTTGACGAGGGCGACTCAATCGCGGCCTCCGGTTCACCTCCCGGAAGGGTCACAACAAATTCAAAAAGGATACACTTCACTCATGACGAGTAACGATGAGACACACATCGAAAGTTGGAGTTGAAGTTCCCGCAGAGGGATTTCGCGACGAAAAGTGCACTTTCCTTCTACTTTCTCGGGTGCTGGGGACTCCAATCATCACCAAAATTTGCAGAGACCTTGGAGACCACCTTGGGAATGCTGCCGGCCAGGTTTAGTCCAAGGGGGAGGCCACCGGCCAGGTTTGAGGAAGGGGGGTGGCCGGCCTACCAGAAAAGGTGGCCGGCCGGCCACCCAGCCAAAACAGTGGGCAGTTTGGTCTTTTTGCTCTCTTTTCTTTAAATGTGCTTATCCAAAGCACTTTTCCTCACAACTCCAGCTCCGAAATTGTCTCCTCTACCTTCCCAAACCATTTTCTTCCTCAAATCTGCGCTCTATACGCGTTTTCCAACGCCCCACACCAAGTTATTTCGCGAAAACTTTCAATTCTCTTCACTTTGAACAGATTAAATTTTGATTTCGGAGCTTCTTTTCTCATTTCCGCCACTTGAGGTGAATTTGTCTCAATATTTGGAAGATTTTCTCGGGAGTTGACTTTTGTTGACTTTTTCATTTTCCGAGAGTTGACTTTTGTTGACTTTTTCCAATTTTGGCTCATTTTGCTCGTTTTTGTTCCTTTTTTGCAGATTTTTCGAAATGGCTGGTCATTTCTCTCATGGTGGAGGTCCTCCGGGTGTCGGAGATGATCCCGATATTATGGCTCTGCCTCCGAGGGTCCGACCATTCATACCCGAGAGGTACGTCCCTCCAACACATATTCTCCCGCAGGCTATTTTCTATCATTTTACTGATTTCGACGAGCGAGCACCCGTGGATCTGCTTTTACGAGAGCCGGAGTCCCATCTCTCCCATCAGGCACGAGAGGTATTTACTTCACTTTTACATTTTCTGCAATGTATCCTGCATTTTCCGTGCATTTCGTGCTTTTGCTATGTTTATTTGCTCATTCGAGTACACAGCTTATTTAGAATGTTTAGGATATAACACCGTATTCTGTTTGCATCTTGAACACACAGTTCAATTACTTGAATTTCTGAACACGCAGCCCATAAATTGATTATGAACACACAGCACACACTTGTTGAGAGTAGAACACAAGCCCAAACTCTGAATTTCTGAACACACAGCCCAAATTGAAGGTGAACACGTAGCACACACTTGTTGAGAGTTAAGCACGCAGCCCAAACTTTGATGATGAACACACAGCCCGTTGTTGGGGTGAACACACAGCACACACTGATTTGAGAGTTGAACACACAGCCCAAGCACTTGAATTCTGAACACACGGCTTGTTGTTGAGGTGAACACATAGCACACACTGATTGAGAGTAGAACACGCAGCCCAAACTCTGAATTTCTGAACACACAGCCCAAATTGAAGGTGAACACGCAGCACACACTTGTTGAGAGTAGAACACGCAGCCCAAACACTTGATGTCTAACACACAGCTCGTTATTGAGGTGAACACACAGCACACACTGATTGAGAGTTGAACACACAGCCCAAGCACTGAGATGAACACACAGTCCATTCTTTGAAACTTGAACACACACAGCTCAAATACTTGATGTTGAACACATAGCTCGAACTTTGAGATGAACACACAGCCCGTTGATTTTGAAATCTGAACACACAGCTCATTGTTGAGGTGAACACATAGCACACACTGATTGAGAGTTGAACACGCAGCTCAAACACTTGATATCGAACACACAGCTCGTTGTTGAGGTGAACACACAGCACACACTTTGTAGAAGGTTGAACACGCAGCCCAAACACTTGAATTCTGAACACACGGCTCATACTTTGAATTTTCTGAACACACAGCCCAGATTCTGTATCTGATTTGATTTTGCACATAGCTCATACATTTCGTTTGCACGCAGCTTATTCATTTCATTTGCACGCAGCTTATACATTTCATTCTGAAACTGAATACATGTGTTCACCCTGAATGCAGGTGACTTCTCATACTGCGTGGGGATATGGCTCCATCACGGCGAGAGAGTGGTACGCAGAGCTCCCGGAGGCTGTCCGGGATTTGGTTGACGTGGCAGGGTTTGGGCCCTTTTGCACTGGGATATCTCGCTGTCCTGCTAGTAGGATGCTGATGGGTGCCTTGGTAGAGAGATGGTGGGACACCACCAACTCCTTCTATTTCTCTGCTACCGGGGATATGACTATGACCCCGTTTGACTTCGCCGTATTGACAGGCCTTGATGTGGGAGGCTGGGCAATCCCATATGACGAGGACATGGGCCAGTGGGAGGCCGCTTGGATCTACTTATTGGGAGCTCGCCCGCCAGTTGATAGATCTTCGGGCAGAGTCCGATATACTTGGTTTTCTTCACATTTCAAGAGGGTGGAGATGAAGCCTGAGACTCCTGAGGAGGTAGCACAGTACACCCGCGGATTTATGATGTTCCTCTTCGGGACCACTCTGTTCGCCGATAGGGGGAACACTGTCGGGCTCTATCTGTTGAGTGCTCTAGTGGACCTATCACAGGTCAGCCGATATGATTGGGGTGGCGCCAGCCTGGCTACTCTCTATTGCTATATGAGCGCGACCTCCCGCGGACGGGGGAACATGGTCGGCGGCTAGTGGAGGGCCTGGGAGGTACTTTCTATCTTCTTGATTTACATTTCTGCTTTTTATTATTTGTACATTGCACTCACGGCGCACTTTACATTCTATACCTTGCACTTTGCTCTCAGCATTCTGTATTCTGATGGCTACTGCTTTGTTTTTCACAGCTATGGATCTACGCGTACTTCCCAGCGCTAGCCCTAGAGCTTGAGGTGGAGGTGCCCCTCGTGACCCCTTATTCACTCGTATTCGAGGGCCAGTACCGGCCGAGACCTCAAGAGTCTTTCCTCTACCTACAGCAGTACTTTGACACAGTGCGGCCGTCAGAGGTATTTCAGAACTCTCAGTTCTTCATGTTTCTGATCTTTGATTTATCTTGCACATTCACAATTTCTGACCAGCTTATGCATCGGTTCCGCAGATCTCGTGGCAGCCCTGGGCGCCTTTAGGCAGAGACCTCCGATTTCAGTTTGCCAGAGCATGGGGAGCCTCTCGGTATAGGATCCTATTCGAGGGGCCAATTGGTAGGGCCTGGTTTTTGGGGGATCACTTCTTGCGCCAGGTATGGGGCTACCCTGCTCAGGACATCCCTTCACCACCTCCAGACGATATGCGGACCACTGATAGGCTCCTTCCCCAGGATGTCGTCAGTGCTATACAAGGTACCGACGCATTACTACATTTGGAGCAGGGGGAGTACGCGACCTACCGTCACACATACTTGATGCCTCCACTGACGGGGGTCCGTACCCCGACGAGGAGGTCTGCTGGTATGCCCTCATCGAGCCGGGCTCGGACTGCAGATGTCCCTTTCACCAGTAGGGCTGGCACATCTAGAGGCGGGGGTGGATTGGTTCCCCCGATTCCTCCGACTCATCATCATCCTGGATGGCCAAATATACCGACTAAGTTGATGGGATGGCGATATGGGACTTCCTACCCGATTCCGATAGAGCCTCCTATGCCTGACCACCGATATGTCAGTGACCCTGACTCACCACCGGTATGTTCCACTGTTTTCCGTTTATCACTCAGATACTTTGGTGTTTGTTTATTCATTGATGACTTGAGCTTGTATCTGCAGCCACCCAGGGAGTACATGGACGAGGTGCTCGGGATGGTAGCCTCATTTGAGGGCATGGTCCTGCGGAGAGAGACGCAGTTGTCCATCATGGGTGTCCAGGTATCCGTTAGTTTTCTTGCATTTATCATACTCCTGATGACATGCTGATCTTGAACATTTTATTACATTGATAGGCTGCCTGTATTGAGCACATCTGACACATACCACATTTACGTACTGTACCTGTATGCGCCCATTTCATGTAGCTTCCTTGTATCTGCATCTGATATACATATTTAAGCTGATGCGTCTAAATTACACTCTTCCTTTTCAAATGCTTTCGATATATACTGGGCCACAGGCCGGGCCACCTGGGCCTTCCCGAGGAGCTGGGCCATCTAGGCCTTCTCGAGGAGCTGGGAGAGGGGAGTCGTCTCGCGGACGAGGCGGACGCAGGGCGCACATCATAAAGGAGAAGTCCAGCGAGGAGGAGGAGGCTGCAGATCCCCAGTCAGAGACATCTGCTGACAGAGAGGGTGGCTCTGATCCCGGTTCCGGTAGTGGAGATGACGCTGAGGAGGGTTCCGAGGATGGCAGCCCCGACTCAAATGATGGTGATGATGGTGCAGAGGCTGTTCCGCAGAAGAGGACGAAGAGGGCCTCTCATTCTTGCTCTTGAGAGCATTGATGCAGTTGTTCCCTGCTTTATTTACCTTTTTACTAGTAGTTGTAGTACATTGTACATTGTTAGGCAGTTTTCTATTTTTTTTTTTTTGTAAAACTTGTACCCTTGTTGTAAAAAATGTTGTAACAAAGGAAGCATGATGGAATGAAACAGCTTTTGAAAAAGTGTTGTATTTTATGTTCTTAGCATCGCATCGCAACATTTTGCACCAAAATGAGATTGAATGGAAATGTGCATTGTGTATTTGCCCAGGTCATGTAGTGAACCGACGCAACAAACTAAAACCTAACTTAAAGAAATAACAAACTTAGCAAGTTTACATCGATAAAAAGCACAACAAAGTTGATAACTCGATAAGTAAGGCACAACAAAATTGATTAACAAAAAGTAATATCAATGCACGACTTGTCTTTTGTATTCTTCTTCCTGCACATTGACAAATAATAAGCATTCTCATTTTA
Source organism: Camellia japonica (assembly GCA_030407325.1). Taxonomy (NCBI): domain Eukaryota; kingdom Viridiplantae; phylum Streptophyta; class Magnoliopsida; order Ericales; family Theaceae; genus Camellia; species Camellia japonica. The sequence goes on from JAPPVO010000014.1 coordinate 27,489,282, forward strand.
TTTATTTTTTTGTAAATAACAAATGTGAAAGGTAAACTTGTGGTCATTGTAATTTTCATCTTGTGTGAATAATATAATTGATAACATTGGTTAAGTACTTAGATTAATTCATTCAAAATGAAATAGACAGTTTCAAATTAGACAACAGCTACTTTGGGATGAGTGAATAGACTATTTTGTCCATCACTGATTCTATTCATTTTTTAAATGGACATTATCAATTAGATTAAGTTGACATAATATAAAAACTTCAATACAATACAATTTCATTTATAAGAACCAAATTGCCACAAAATGCAAACTAGAGGGATTGAACATCACGGGTTTTTTTAGAATAACCACTCATTTTTTTATTTTCGTTGTGAATTAAAAAAAAAATTAAAAAAATAAAAAGAAAAGCATAACAACTCAATTTTAAAATGCTTGTACATTCTTAAAACTAAAAACTGCATTTAATATATATGTATATATATAATTCTCACATTGTACTGAATTGTAAGAGACTGCAGAAGATCATATTTCCAAATGTTTGGCTTGTAATTGGCAGACCTCCTTTGATGTGTCGTACTGTTAATCACTTCACTCTGAATCTGGGATTGTAGAACATATTTTTGATCTGCTACTATTCCTTTCCTACAATCCATTATAGCCTCTTTGTTTTGGCTGATCAAAAGCAAAAAAAATAAAAATAACTAACTAAATAAATAAATAATTCTTTAAGATTGGTAAAAAAATGGCAAGAATAGATGGGGAAAGTTGTGGGGATGTATGTGATATTGTAGAGCCTATTTATAGAGGCAAAGCTCATGAGCAAACATGGTCTACCAAACAGAGAAATGTAAAAAACACAGAGACTAATATAAAATAAGACACATACATATCATAAAGGGTGGTCCTACATGTACGTCTCACATGTGGATTTCACCACAGTAAGTTATAGAAAAATGTTTGAGAGTTCTAAAATATGAGTTCTAAATGAGCTCTAGGGATGGATCTCATATATTAATGTGATGTTTTAGTGTTGGTTTGTTTTTTTTTTTTTTTTTTTTTGAGAAATGTTTGAGAGCTCTAAATTAATAGCTCTAAGAGCTTTAATGTGTGTGTGGGTCCCACATAATGTGATGTTTTGGCCTTTTTTTTTTTTTTTTTTTTTTTAGATTTTCCAGCTCATTAGAAGTGGTTTAGAGCTCAAAATTTAGGGGGGTTAATTACACTAATAGTCCCTATAATTCGGGACTTGTGTCACTTTGGTCCCTTACTTTTCAATTGTAACACATTTGACCCTGAATTTTGAATCTTGTTCCAAATAAGGACAATTGAAAATATTATTAGATTTTTCAAGGGCAAAATCGTCAATTTGATAAAATATAAACTAATTTGACAAAAATAAATGTAAAAAAAATATTTTTAATTTTTTTAAAATTATTTTTATCCACCAATGATAAAATTATGTAAAATTAATAAAAATTACATGATTAATTTTTTAAATTAATTTTACATGATCATCATCCAAACACATAATAAAAATTAATTTGGTAAAAATAAATAAATAAATGTCTAAAAGATTTATCAATTTTACATAATTTTATTTTTAGTAGGTAGAAATAATTTTAAAAAATTCAAAAATATTTGTTTGATATTTATTTTTGTCAAATTAGTTTATATTTTATCAAATTGACAATTTTACCCTTGAAAAATCTAATTATATATTCAATTGTCCTTATTTGGAACAAGATTCAAAATTCAGGGTCAAATGTGTCACAATTGAAAAGTCAGAGACCAAAGTGACACAAGCCCCAAACTATAGGGACTATTTGTGTAATTTGCCCAATTTAGGGAGATGTACCATTGCTGTTGTTGTTGTTGTTCTTTTTTTATTTTTATTTTTTTTTTGAATTTTTACATCATTAAAGTTCAATTAAAATTTCAAAATTAAGAGATGTATCATTACTGATAAGACATATGTGTCACATTCGATATTTAATGTTTGTATACCTAGACTTATTGCTATAAAAAAATAAATTTGGGTCCTCTGTCCATATTTTGGGTGCAAGTATCGGATAGAAGTACTAATGGCAGTTACACATGGTTAGGAAGGAATTAAATGGCTTAGATGAAGCCCACTTGACTCATTATGTGATGAATGAACCAAAAAAATAAAAATGAAACACTAATTTAAAAAATAAAAATAAATACAAGAGTTCGTTAGTTTTTTTGAGGGTAAATTAGGAATACATCTCTTGAAATTTGCTTAAAATATGAACTGACTCGTATAGTTTTGAAAATTACATCTCGTCTCTTCAAGTCAATTAACAGTTTTTAATGATATTAGAATTTTTTTAATTATTAATTCATGTAATTTTATTATTGTATAGGAGAGGAATTAATAATTTGTTTTTTTCAATTAATTCTGTTAAATAAATTTTTTTTAACAAGAGGATATTTGTAATTTTCCAAATTATAGGGTTGTATTTTAAATAAATCTCATGAGGTGTATTTGTAATTTATCATTTTTTATTAATAAACCTATAAGTGTTCCTATTAGCACTCTGCGTATTATTTTGGACCCTTAATTTTTTGAATTTTTTTTATTACAATAATAACTTCAAATGAAACTACTAAAGTGAATATCAATTATTTTGGGACATCTTATCTCATAATTAAGTCTACACACCTACTAAATCATAAGATATGATTTATGAGAGTATCTATCTCCATCACCACTCATACACTTCAAAACTCTCAAAACCTATCCATTCTCAAAATCTTGAGAATCCTCCGGCGGCGATATTCTGGCAGCAACGATGGCAACAGTGGTAACCATTTGATTAAATACTTCTCTGGCAATGACAATAAGTGCAAGTTATTTCACAACCACAATTCCATGAAATAAGAGGAGTACAACAATGTAAGCTCAAAAGAAGTTCATAGCTTGAATGGTGTTCGCAACTCGAAGGAGGTTGGCCTTGTAATAGTAAATTTCTTCAAAAACACTAAAAAAAATAGTGAAAACTATTCTGCTCTTTTTTTTTTTTCTCGGTGCTGAACTCCTAGACATATGACAAAAAAATGGTAAGACAAGCCCAAATATTATTTATTTGTTCGAGAACACGTGTCCAAACATATGTTAATTATTCGGCAACGCATGTCCAAGTAAGGAAATTTGATACACTTTGAAGGGCAAAAGAGAGTTGATCTGGGCTACGAACGGTATCTTCAGCTCTGGAATTGAAATCCCTAATTACAGAAGGAGTAATGTTAGCAATTATGAAAAAAATATTATGAAATGCTTCATGAATATTCTTCATCCTTAGATTACACATATAATAAAACACCACACACTAATCAAATGATGAAAATAATTGTGACGACCCCGTCACGTACAATATTTTACATTTAATTACTCAAGGTGATTTGGATTTTAATTAGTTATTATTTTGCATTAATTGTGGAATTGATGAACATTATTGGGTCTGATGGGTTTGGATCGTGACAATAATCTTCATGAAATATTTCATGATATTTTCTTCATAATCTGTAACATTACTTTTATAGAAGAGAGGCCCTTGGCCACCGAAGAAGAAATAGAAGCAGAAGAAGAATTGTTGAACAATAATCAATTACATGCAAATAATTTTAGTTTACCAGAAGGATGAATCACAAAGAGAAACTTGTTTTTCTTCCATCTTGAGAGAAGTGTGATCAACGGGAGTTTTGGGGAGATTTTTGTCTTAACTTTTAGGGTTTTGAGAGTTAATATGATTTTAGAGATGTGGGAGTGTGCATTTTAGGGGACATAAATTTTTTGTAAGGATAATTTAATATTATTTGAGGAATGAAAGAAATTTTATAGATTTTAAAATTTATAAATAGGAATCAAATAAATTGATATCTAAAATAATAAGTACGGTACTAATAACAACATTCTATATATTTATATATACATATATGTAACCACATACCGTATGCACCCAAGCAAAGCAAAACCCACTCATCCCAACTAGTTGTAGCACCTTCATGTTTTCTCTCTTGTTCTAGTATTTTGTTGATGCATGATGTAAGATTGACCTTAATTCTTATAAATAAAGTGTATTATTTTTGCTGATCAAATGTATTTAGTTGATGTATGATGTAAGATTGACCTTAATTCTTATCAATAAAGTGTATTATTTTTGCTGATCAAAAAAATATACCGTGTTGCAACATATGTAACATAATCACAACCTTTCATAACAAATATTATAACAAGTCATAATATTTTTTTTATCAAAATAATTTGTAACATTTCTCACCACAAATAATTTGTAAATAATCACAATAATTCATAAATTTGACTTTGTGAATGCATTATAAATTTATCATTCGTAAATTTTCTCACAAAGTGAAGTACATACTACAAATATTTTTAACTTTCATCACAAAAAATTATAATTTTTTTACAATATACCTTTTAAGGGTGTAAATCATAGAATACTTTTCTACATTACCTACGTTACAACATATTTTTTAAATAATTATATACATAAATGCATACAAATAATTTAACTAAAATTTATAAAATATTATTTAAAAAAAAATTATTTTGTGCATCGCACAAGTCATTTATTAGTAAGTATAAAATGTAATTAATAATTTTTAGTCTCACAAAGTGAGAAAAATAAATTTTAAATAAAAATTTACAAGATATAGAAAAATGTCTCGTTTAAAGAGGATGTCCAAATAGTACGATATTGTCTTTTGCAAATATTTCAAGAATACCATATGACATAATTTATGATCTTTTTTTTTTTTGTTTTTTTTTTAAATGCTATACACAAAATTTTTTATAAAATAAATGATTCGAATAATTGAAACTAAACCTATAATAATCCTTACAGGCCTAAACAACACCATCACCTGGATCAGAGACAATGCAAACCCATGAAAAAAATTACAAATTGTTATGGTATTTGTTATGAAATTGTGGGGATATATTTTCTGAGTATCAACACGTGACAAGGTGACGCCGACGTGTCAGCCGAGGTGCCACGTGTCCCGTTCTTGACGCTGAGGTTATCTCGGCGAGGCCGAGGTTACCTCCGAAGGTATCGGAATCTGAAATAAGCGGATAGAGGACAATAGTCCTAGAATGAGGAAAGACTTCAAGACGGATAAAGATAACATTCTTAGGGAGTGTATCCTTATCTCTTGAGGAGTCCAAAGTAAGCATTGAATGGGAGTCCATTAGAGTCAGGCTTCTATCGGGACTAGGATTGAGTTAATTATAAAAGAGAGGCACCCCTGTGGGTTTAAGGTACGCAATTTATGCTTTGAGCAGCGAATTTAGCACTTGATTATCTTTGAGAGATATACTGACTTGATCGTCGGAGTGCTCCTGGGTGGACGAACCACCGCCGGAATCTTCTCTTTCTATTGCAGGTTAGCCAGGTGTCATCTATTCTACCAGTTCTCTCCAGCTGATCACTGAGTTGGCAGTGTGATTGGAAAATTACTCACACAATTTGGCACCGTTTGTGGGAAAGATAAGAGAATAGATGGCCAGCAACGGACAGAAAGAAAGGATTGGGAACGACACTCCTGCTGGGAGTGGGAGACCTATTGACCTTGATGTCACAAGAGACGAATGCAACGCAGAAACTCGTGACCAGAATCACGGAGTGAAAGACGTCGGCCAGACTAGTGACGCACCAAAGAAACCAGATGAAGTGGCTACTACAACGAAGACGACCTCCAGGTATGGAAGGATAGATGCCTGCAGAGGGACGAAAAGATGAAGGAGATGGCAAACAAATTGGCAGACCTGCAGTCGGTGGTCAATTTCATGATGCAAAATAACGTCATGCAGCCACCGTTCCCATTGCAGGACACGCCGATTCCAACAGCCAATGCCCAGAAGGGAGGGCAGAGAACAATCTCCGTAGCCCCTCAGCACAACGGGAGCGAAAGACACTCTCATCGACCTTCCAGGGAGGTCGGACGAAGGGAGCCAAGAAGAGAAAAATCACGGAGGACGCATCACACAAAGGAGGCAGACCCCAAGGAACATCGGCATGTTCAGGGGCAGGCGCTGTGCTTCGACACAACTCATGGAGAGGGGTCAAAGAGGACTCACCACGAAGCTGAAAGTAGTGCGCCGAAAAGACTGAAAGCAGGAGATAGCCAAGCTCCTAGGAGGACAAAAGAGGACTTAAGAGATTACCTCAAGAGGAAGCAACAGAATGCCTACACCGAGGTAAACTCCCCAGATAAGCCGAGGACACCATTCTTGGTGGAATTGGACAGATTTGAGGCGCTGAAGAGATTCAGTATGCCGAGATTTCAAATATACGATGGTAAGTCAGACCCCAACTTCCACGTCGGATTATATTGAACTCAATGGCATTGTATAGTGGGAACGAGCCGTTGCTCTGCAAAGTGTTCCCCTCATCCTTCGGGGAGATTGCATCAGATTGGTTCCACAAACTATCAAAAGGAAGCGTAAAGACTTGAGAAGGCCTGGTCGAGATGTTCGTGGCCAGGTTCGTGACAAACAAGCTGCAGCCATTAAGGGTGGACACATTAATGGCTCTGAAGATCAGTAAGGATGAAGGCCTTAGGGCCTATGCAAAAAGATACTATGAGGTATTCAACCGAATACCAGAGTGTAATCAAGAAGTGGCGGTCGTGTCATTCAAAAACGGCTTAAAAGACAACTGCCCACTACGGAAATCTTTGGCAAAGACTTTGCCAAAAAGCATGGAAGAGCTCATGGCGAGAATCGAGAAGTATGCCAGAGCCGAGGAAGACACATCAGGGGACTAAGGAGATAAAGCAAAAGAAAGGAAACGGCTCGCCGAAGTGAGGCCGAGGTAACAATGGAACGAACAAGACTTTGTGAATTGGGACTCAGAACACAGTTGTCACTGCCTGTGCAGCCCTCAGGTCTGCTTCTT